>JAUMHH010197423.1:10313-29215 GCA_032359455.1 Chlamys rubida | reverse complement strand
ATTAACCCTTTCACCCCTATGTAACTTTAGTAGACTCTACCATGCATTGATATGGATGAGTCCATTATGGTCTACAGAGGTGAATTTAAGGGTTAAGATACGTTTCCCAAGATCATTTCCGTTGCAGGATAAAGTATCCAGTAAGATCTGTCTTATATTCACATATATAAACAAGAATGAAAAGCAAAGAAAACTAAAGGAAAGATGTGCCTAATTTATAGGCAGTTGGACTTGATTTATTCAGATTGGTTTGATTTGGTTTGGTTTGGTTTATATATATAAATTATTATTGTTTAACGTCCTATCAACAGCTATGGTCATTCAAGGACGGCCTCCCCTGTGTGCAAGATATGCATGCATGTAGTGTATGCGTGTGTTTTGGAAGGCTATGATGCCAAATTTATAGTAAGAGATTTGAATATATTGCAGCATCAACAACTTGCTGGTACTTTTATTTTAAGCCTTATTCAATAGCAGATTTGGTTGTGACTCTTGTACAAGGCTATCCTGAATTGAAAGACAAAATGAGGAAATATGCCAAATTTTCCATAACTTCATAGAGAAACACTGCTCCAGGACTGATATCTTACTGCTTTATATGAGAAAACACCAAAGGATTGATTCAGAAACAATTTTGTGTCATAAAAACCAATGAATCATGTTATGTATAACAAATCTATGTAGATATTGATTAATGAGTCAACTTTAGCCCCCCTTCCTCTCCCTGTAACACCACCCACAGAACATACCAGTCCCATTCTGTCAGGACCGCAGTCTCAATTCTTTTGAGTTTGAACAAATGCCCCATGAAATATATTGGCGGTCTGTGTAGAAGAAAACCTATACCCGAGATTGTGTGTATATAGTTGTATTGATTGGGCGTTCAAACAGCCCGGCCAGAATCAATGGGAAAGGGTCTGTAGCAGGACTGCTGCTTTAATTGACACACCATATACCTATACAGGATCAGATTTTTAAATCATTATAATCAATGGGTTGACCTTTGCATCGAGACCTAGAGACCTATCCGTCAGTTGTTTGTGTTTTTATCTGCTACCTGTTAGTGGCTGCGGCCTTGATGGAGCCTTTCAGGTTCATTTGTAATGTTGTATATATATACAGGGAATTTTATACCGAAACAGGACTCTGTTATACTGTTAATTTATACCACATAAGGAGCTGATCCATTCCCCCTATATTATAGTTACATGAAATTCTTATCTGCTAATTAACTCATTCACCCCTGAAGACACATTTGAACTCTTCCAATCCAAAGGATTGAACAGTTCATCATGAAATTTCAGGGGTGAATGAGTTAACTGTGATTGCATGATGACCTTCATGGAACATCGTCTTACAGATTCTGTTTAATCTAAATGAAAACAATGGTGTATTCCATCAATTTAATAAGGGATATTTATAACATAACTTCATCCATCACTAGAAATTTACAAACAAAATAAATTCAATACCATATTACTATTTTGAAAAGGATATAATTAAGATATATTCACTATAGTAATGGGCTAATGATAGATTATAATTGAAAATCAAACGGTTTGCACTTTTTTTTCTGATTATTAATTTCAAACTCTGTAGTCGATATCAATTCATTACGAAAGTGCCAAATGTATACAATGTAAAAGCATATGCAAATAATGTAATTTTATTTTATGATTGATGAATGGTCTTTTTTTTACTAATATAAATTTTTATATTTCCCCACCTAGGGGTAGGATAGAAAAATCTCAACCCAAGGGTCTTAAATCTCTAGCCTGAGGCTCTGCCGAAGGCCAGACTCTTAAGAATCTTACCCCGAAGGTTGAGATTTTTCTGTCTCACTGACGCTCATTAAGTGGGGAATGATTCTTTTTCTTCCACATCACATAGAAATGGTAATATCATGAAATGCAAATGTTGTTTTCATAATTTCCAGTACATCCAAGTTATCTTCGTTATCTGCTGTTGTTGCCATGACGTCAATGCATTGTGGACGTGACATCGTACAACTGTTATGACTGGGGAATGCAGAAGCTCTAAACCATACTCGACATCTCAACAATAAGTCGTCAATAACAAACACTGATAATGGTATATTTCAGTACGTGTAAAATATGTAATCTTCTCGGGGAATGACTTCATTCAGTAGAGTTTGCAGGGGAGAAAAGTTGGGAGATCAGCCGATTATTAGTGACACAATAAAGTGTGAGAGATTTGAGGTGACAGCTTGCTGTATACTCCCACTGTTACTGATGATAGTCAGTGATACTGGGGAGGATAACACCATACACGGTGTGTAGTACACATGTTATTAACAGCTGATGGGGTCCTAAAACTGTGACCACCCCAACGCTGACAAACAACAACCTTAAACTCGGGGACAACCAGAAATTGTTTTGATATTTTGTCACATGATAATGCACATCCTAATCACAATCAGACTGATTTTATATCATCTGACAACTGTTAAGTAATCTCTCAATTTTACTGCTGTCAAACGAGAAATTTGGCCGGTCCAAGTTTTGTCCTTCACTGCGAAATTCCGTTTCCATGCAGTATAATTTCCATGCAGTATAATTTTTCTCTTTACATGTTATTATGATGCATATTATGTTGTGTACTTATTTTCGATATTGTGATAAATTCACACTCATTACTGTGGGCAAATTTCTCGGTAATTCAGTATATATTCATCACTTAAAATAGGCATGTGTCAAAACTCCTGCATATCTTTCAAAACTCTCTGATCCCAACGGAAATGTCACTTTAAATAAATGACACAGGATCTGGTAACATTATATTTCTGCCAATATTCGGTACTTTTTTATGCTCCAATTTTGGAAAACCTGCTTCTTATTATAACGATCTGATGACATTAAAAATACAGAAAAAGTCTGTTTAACATGTATCACGATTCCGTAATTTTGTAATATTGATACAGACACAGAATTTAAATTGAACTTAACTCCCTCTAAATTCTTGACAATCAGCTACCTGTTCCTGTATTAGCCCCTGTGTTCTTTTTTACCATTATTCCTATATAAGATCATATTTAAAAGCAGATTTTGATAAATGACATTAAGTAGTGAGGAAACCCAGCACTCAAATGAATTAGGACGGAACAAAATAGCATCAGACCAAAACAAATCAAAATACACGCATACCAGGCCAGGATGTTTTAGCACTGTAGTGCAAATAAAGGAAATAAAGACCACAAACGCCACAAAAAGATAGTAAATTTGAGCTCAGCACGTAACAGTTGATAGGCAGGCATCAAAGGATTTAGCTAATCAAATATCATTGATTGATTTCTGTAGTAGATGGTGGGATACAACGGGACTAGCAGAGTTGGTACTGGATCTAATAGCAGCAGCACGGCAAGAGAGCGCTGGAAATGTATGTGGCCTAGTCATTGTATGTGACTATACGGACCAGACAGGGACATCTCTGGTGCTTGGAGTATTGCCGTCTACATGGAAAACTAAGTGCTGGAAAAACTGACTGTTTTATATATTATTATATATATTTATTAATATTTATGAATGTTTTAGTACAGATAGTACAAGTTTTTTTCCCCAACGAACATATTTCTGAAATTGGGCAAAACTGTCTATAAATCTTATGTAAATTAATGGTGCCAAATTTTGAGGTCAATGAACTTAATAAACATAAATTAAAGACATTTTGTTATTCTGATGAATGCTTTTATGGGGTATTTAAAAGTTTTTTTTCTAAATCTTTCTAAACTGTGCAAATATGTGTCTTTATGAATTCAGAAAAATTACCACTTGGGATCCTTTTTTCCACAGATTTGGCATATGATAGTCTTTCCACTCAGAATTTTAATTGGGATGCATTTTTGATTGACACATATTTTCATTTGTAATGAGTTTCCATTAACTTTTTGTTTTACGCTGTCTTTCTCCATACAAATGAATTAGGTCACCCTTTAAGCATGTCCCCATGAATTGAATCAATAAAATCTCTTTAGAAATTTCACAAAATTGTGTTTACAAACACATAACCTTGAATATTGGCAAAGAATAACATATATATATAAAACAAAAATTGGCAACAACTGTGTCTGGGGGTTAAAACATACAATTTATTCGCTGCAATATAAAACTATATGGAATTACACAAACCAGACACCAGCTCTGGTGTGTGTACGCTGGTCTGCGTGGTTATCCAGGTTTATACAGAACCAATTATATATACAGATGGCTTGGCTTAATCCTTTCCTGTTAAAACATCACAATTTTCTCTATATCATCTCTTCGTATGTGATACTGACTATGTCACAACTAAAGTGCCATTGATGTTTCATCGTTTTACACCTATTAGGAGTGCTGGCCCCTCTGTAGCCTCTACATTGGTGAGCCTCTACATTGGTGAGCTACGTACATTGGTGAGCTTCGACATTGGTGAGCCTCGAACATTGGTGAGCCCCAACTGGTCCAAAGCCCCATCCACATTAAAATGACAAATGTCATTAGATAAAGCACCACAACAACAATTAACAACGTCACAACAGATTAGGCACTACCAAAACAATTTCATAATCCAGAACAGCTGCAATGCCACCCAAAATTTTGATTAAAATCCTTCCTTCAAAACCAAAACGATCATCGGATGTTAGTTTACTACCAGCAATGTGGTGGCAAATGTATCCAATCAGTTTACACATTCAACAGCAGTGCTCAGCTCTATGGTATTGATATATTCATTTTGCTGGGGAAATTAATTACGATTATGAAGGGAGAGTGATCGCTTTCCTCACATGTTTATTGAATGAATCGTTAATAGGCTAGTGGATGTGATCTTTAGCTACTGGAGGCATAACACCAACAGAGGTGACTAAAGTCAATACTGTTCAGTGACAGAGTCCGTAGGGAAATCTCGTAGTCATACAGTCCTTAGCTTTCATCGTACACTCATACTTGTGTATACATATTGATGAAAATAGGCCTGATCACAGACTTATACCAGTGCACACAGGGAAATAAGGCTCATACAGTCCTCATCACAAATAAGGCTCATACAGTCCTCGTCACAGACTTATAGCAGTGTACACAGGGAAATAAGGCTCATACAGTCCTCATCACAGACTTATACCAGTGTACACAGGGAAATAAGGCTCATACAGTCCTCGTCACAGACTTATACCAGTGTACAATGAGAAATAAAGCGTATACAGTCTTTGTCACAGACTTATTCTGATGTACATAGACAAAGGAGTATACATTTTCCTGGTCATGACATCTATGTTATCACGTCAATACTTTCCAAAACAGTTAAGCTGTATAGTGTTTTACCTATGGCTTGGAGGAGAAGAAAAAAGGAATGTTCTTATTCTAAGAAAGTAACCTTGAGACGGACATCAGCAAGTGTGCGACAAATTGGTTTAAACACATCTGCATGGTGGTGTGGATCAGGACAGGCGTTTTCAGTTAGAATTAGTAACAGTGGAGAATACAAATACTGTAATTACTTACAAGGTTACACAACAAACCCTCCGTACTGTCCCAGAGAGCTTCAGAACAATACGAAGCTTGATCATTCTGACAGATGCAGTAGATTAAGTCAATTATAACTACAATTCTCCCCTTTGTAGTCTTCCTATAGATTTTCCTTTTGACATATATACTATATATACTTGAAACTAGAACTCCCAGTGGATTTGAGAATGTCAGCTTCATTGTGTTATGTTTCAAAGCAAAAACAAATATATCCTGACAACAGTTAATTATCAAATGAAATAACATGTACGTAACATAAATATAAATTTGAGAACTGATAAACTTCCACAGGCAGATCATTATTTTATATATAGATAGTGTATATGTAGATGTAGCATTCAACATGAATTAGCACATGATGTATTGAAAGTTTTCAAAACACATTGATTTTCAGCTTCCAATAAATATGTTTATAAAGAACTGTCTGCTTGGGATCAACCTGTTAAATGATTAAAGCGAGATATAGAATATGCACATCATTATTACCCGACGTTATCTATAAGGTCACAAGGTATATATGACATACCGTAGTGTGGCCACTAGTGATGGCCATGTGTAAATAGTGGAGCGGATACGACCAAGGAGCTACCGACTGTCCACTTAATTCCCACTACCGTGTGAGTAGCTCTCCAAGCTGATCCAGGTGCCATCACACGTCCCTCTGTTTACTCCATGTAAATCATCAAACATTAACTCCAAAGGTCAACAAATTAAATCACCTACTGTGATTTTTTACCCCCATCAATACCTGGCATCCTCAACATGCAATTTAGTCGACTACCCCCAAATGTCATATCATCAACCATTTCATCAATGTAAATGTTTCAACTTTTGTATGTACATGGAATCAGCAAAAATCCACATCGTAAGAAATATGGTACTTATAGTTATATCAGTTAATGACGTTTTAATTAAGTCGGAACTAGATTACCCAGAGAAAACCCAGGATAAAAATCTCAGCACAGCTAACTTTAATAAAGTCGGAACTGGAGTACTCATAGAAACGCAGGATAAAAATCTCAGCACAGCTAACTTTAATTAAGAGATAAAGTTGGAACTGGAGTACCCATAGAAAACCAGGATAAAAATCTCAGCACAGCTAACTTTAATTAAGTCGGAACTGGAGTACCCATAGAAAACCCAGGCTAAAAATCTCCGCACAGCTAACTTTAATAAAGTCGGAACTGGAGTACCCAGAGAAACGCAGGATAAACATCTCAGGACAGCTAACTTTAATAAAGTCGGAACTGGAGTACCCAGAGAAACGCAGGATAAAAATCTCCGCACAGCTAACTTTAATTAAGTCGGAACTGGAGTCCACATAGAAAACCCAGAATAAGCTTTTTGCAATGTTGCAATATTGATCATGTACTAGATAAGCTAGATTTCCTTCTCCCAATATAATACTAGATACATGCTAAAAGCTTCACCATAACGATTAACAGGTTTTTGCCTATACTTACAGCAATCAGAAAGTAATATTTGGTTTAAAGTGTAGATTATGAAAACAGAATGTATATGTCAATATACTAACATCAGCTACACTTAAGCATCAGTCTGCCCCTACACTAAATCAGTAATCAAAATTCAAAACATGTTCCCAATATATATAGCTAGGTTAGGGAAAGTTTTCTTTATTCAACCTGGTCATGTTTAAATTCATAAATCAAATTCTATATTCTTGATTTCTTTCACAATCATAAAGCATAAAATATACCTTGTATATAAATATACCAAATCGTGAATGTATGTGTATATATAAATACATCTTCAAAGTTTTATTGTTGTGCTGTTTGGATATATATATATACATGTATGATCGTACATAATGTGCTGATGTGAGGGTTATTTTACTATCTAAATGTACTGTGCATATATATAGTTGGTTATACATTATCCAAATAACAATGTATCACAAGTATCTTATTTCATTTATATAGAAATGTAACCCACACTTTCCATTTCACTTTGGCCCAAACATACAATAGTTACTTTTTATTTGAGCTACACTGTTTTGATACAAATCATTGTACCATACATATATCCAATTTCAATTCATAATACAGGCTTACACCAAACAAAATAGCACTATAATCTGCAGACTAACTACCTTCAGGTGACTAATACTGATCACAATGAAAAAGAATCCACAATAAACGACACGTATAAACTGAAGGTAGACAATGTTTAAAAAAATAAACACTTCTGGTGAAGTAGTTTGGCCATGTTTTTTTCATAAACTGCATGCATACAGTGTATAACTCTGCATGATATGTCAAAATGAAACATAATTATATATACATATAATATATATTCTAGATATTCTAGGGGCCGTGGTGGCGGAGTGGTCAAGGTGTCAGACTGTCTACCATCACTATAACTCTCAACCACTGGGTTGCAGCTACATGTAGTTCCAGGCTTCCAGTTTTCCTCCACCACCAAAAACCTGGCACATCCTTAAATTACGACATTAAGCAATAACAAACCAAACTAAAATCAAACATTGTATATTGACAAAGTGTCCAATTTTCTGTGGAAATATATGCAATAGGAGAAATACTAGTCCTTACAACCTAATGCCAACAGAGACACTGATTGACAATCACACTCCCATTCTAGTATACAGCTCTCACTTCATTCTTGGGGATATAATATTTTAAAACAACTTAAAGGAGTTTATGTCATCACACCACGCACAATAACCTAAAACAAAATTGAAATGTGGGTACAAAACAACATGAGATAATATATATATTTATAATTTCATGACCCTTGACCCCCAAGCATAGACAATGATTCTTGACATCTTGGATGCAGACAATCATTCTGACCCTTGACCTTCAGACTATGAGGATCATGGTAGTTGTGTAATGTTACTGATCTGCTGCCAGTTATCCCAAGCAAAGGCACAGAGTTTGGACACTACTGGTCAACAGCTGTCTACTGGACACTTACTACAGGTGTTACTTCAGGTAAACTACACATGGTATCTCGTTACAACTGACCACATCAATCCATCTGTCACCAATCAGTATTCATTCACCTTGATAAACACTCAACAATTCATGACCAATGATAATTTGTGCAGAATCCTGGTGTAAACTAAAATTACATACATAACTGTTAATAACTACAGTTCATTTCAAATTTTCTATTTTCTAGCCTTTTCAACACAATATTTAAATCAAAATTTAATTCTTTTCAGGACACAACTGAAATCCAAAATTTGAATGAAGTTCTAGTTATAACTTTCTCAACACAGGTAATTCAAGGTAAAAATAAAACTGATTGATGTTTTAAAATGTGCAAACATTCATTACAGAGACAGCTTACTTCCATTCTATTCTCTTTTGTGTAATAAGACTGTACAGGAGAAATACACTCAAAAGTCAGTAAAATGACTTGAATTATCCAAACAATGTGATCTTATGTAATCGGATTTCATTAAATTCTATAATAATGCTTTATAGCAAAAACTTTTCTTTAACTTAGATCAAACAACAAATTGTTGCATTCATTCATTTAAATCCAAACAACATTGCATCATGAAATTATTTGAATTTTTAATTGAGACATATACATGAAAACTAGTAAACTTGAAATTCAATGGTATCATCATGACACAAAATTGAAATATTATTAAAAATACATAATTTTTAGTTTCTGAAAAAATCAATCTTGTAGCTACTTGTATTGACTAGAGGTGGGGATGGTGTGACATGGACTATGTATCTACTACAGACTACAGCCTGCTGTTTGTAAGTCTGGCCTGAGGCAATAATTAGCACACACTACTCCCACAGATCAATACAGGTCTCTGCTGGAATGTGGGGAGGTGGTGGGAGTCATCCTATACACTTCAAGTTAGGGACAGTGTGGTCACCTACTCCAGTGTAGACTGTGGGGAGGTGGTGGGAGTCATCCTATACACTTCAAGTTAGGGACAGTGGTCACCTACTCCTGTGTAGCCGGACTCCGGGGTCAACTGAGGTCATCAGCGACTGGTGACTCAAGTTTCGGGTGTGGCTGTGGAGGAGGAGGGGGTGGGAGTGTCTATGTGAAGGACGGGGTGACAGGAACTGTAACATATGAGGATAGAAAGCTGATGATATTATGGGGTGTTTCGGAGGTGACTTCATCATAGAGATCTATGTGACGTACGTCTCAGTAAGTTTCAGGGTGTGTACGTGTAGGAGGGGGTGGAGAGACTGAAACTGTAGGGTGAGGAGGGGATGTATATGGGTGGCAGGGGGCTAGTGAGGTCCGGAGTCACAGGTAGTTTAAAGTGTGATTGATATAGGAGCAGGGGTTGGGTCTGTGCATTAGAGTGGGGAGGTTTGGGATAACTCAAAGAGGTCTTTAGTGACATCGATTGGAGTTTTGGTTGAAGCTGATGTGTATTATGGAGATGAGAAAGGTTAAATGCCTAGTAATATCTATATGTTTTGTGGGGGGTTGCTTATCCACAGTAAAGATCTGGGTGACAGTAGGATGAGGATGGGTGGCTTTATTTTAGGATATACATGTAAGGACTAGCTGTCACTGTGAGGAGGGGTGCTGTTAAACTGTTAATAAATGAATGGGGTCCCTTCATGACAAATCCAATGTTATTTTGTGTAATTTTTACTTGGGTAGATTGGCAGAGTGGTTAACAATCTGACCTTCACCACACAGGCGGCCGGGGTTCGATCCCCGAAGTCGTCGCCGTACACATTGAATATTCAGAGAAAGTCTTTTTCTCCTGCCCACACAACTCCAACAACCCAGATGGAATATAAAATGGTCTGGGGGTGGGTGTTGTGTAACATCTGTGCTGTAGCATTCAAGTGAGGTGGCACTATAAAAATGATATTGAGACTAACACCTACCCTGTATATAGTCAAGGGAGGTGGGCGGGATATAAAACGTTGACATCAAGAGGTTATGATGTTTATATATAAAGTTTCTATGTTTAGTTATGGTGGGGGTAGAACTTCCCTGAGCAAATGACCAGAGTAACAGGTGCCTAGGGTTTCATGGCTTCAAATTCCATAACATGTTTGGGCTTTAATTGGTTAGACTATATTTGGATTGTGGGGCCCATGGATGGTGGTGGAATAAAGATGAAAAGCATATATAGGTGATAACCTCTGAAACCTCCAATGAGGGAGATCTCCCTCCTTCCATATTTCCAATGAGGGAGAGAAAGTGGGTGAAACGCGACTGAAACTGCTTTACTCAATTTAGCTTTCCTTTTTTAAGTATCAAAATAACTCCAAAAAGCGTTCATTTGATTCAGACGACTGTTATGATTATTTCATACCCCCTGCGGTAACTAGGAGATCCTTTGACCACAGGATGTAGATTTTGAGTTTGTGTGAGTTTGGAGTTTTGAGGGAGACTGTGCATGTTAAATTTAAGTCAAAATGAAGGAGTATTGACAGCTATGGCAAAGTGGTTAATCTTTATGTTGAAGGATAAGTAGGGCTATAGTGAGATAGAAGTGGTGTTGGGAGTTTAACCCTTTCACCCCTGTGTAATTTTAGTAAACTCTACCATGCATTGATCTGGATGAGTTCATTACGGTCTACAGTGGTGTTAGGTGTTTAAATCTGAACACAACATTTACATCAGGCTTATAATCACAGTCTGACAAAAAAGATACCACATTCATTTATTTCTAAAAAAAAATCCCAATCCACATTCGTACACCAAAAACTTTTTTTTAAAAAGTTCTTCAATATACACAATGGTCTTTTTTTCTTCATTTCAATTCCATATTTGAACATCTTACAAAGCAAAACTACAGCAGACTTGAAAATCAATATTCTTTAAACATGCAATTACATTGTATTACATTGTATTGCAGGAAAAAAACTACCATGGTATGCTTTGAAAATTTTAATTAAGACAATCCGAGTGAATCCCACAGCCTCTTTTTATATATTTATATTCAACCAGCATTGCAGAATTGTTTACAGAGGGATGCTGACATTTTCTGAATCCTATAACTGACACAATAATTATAAACTTTCATGTATCAGGGGCCAGTGGTGTCTGATAAATCCTAGTATCAGCAGGTCATGGCTGTTTGATGCTGATGTTTTTAAGTTTAAATGTCACCGTTAGAACTATGTGTACCATAAATCAGTATTTCTTAAGAGTTACACAATGTATATATAGTAGAAAGACTTCACTGCATAAAATTATTGATCAAGAAAAAGCTTGCAAGCTTTGCTTAAGCATCCTGTTGAAACACAACGCCAAGTAATTAAAACATAGCTGGGAATCAATTTTCAAAGACGCTGTTAAACTCAAGCGAGACTTGCTACCGAGATGTCAGAGCATGCCAACGTTTAATCACTGCTGTGCACTGCTACAGCAACGTAATTCCGTGAGCTCATCTCTCGAGGCTAACGCTTCCCGTCAACAAAAGGAACAATTTCGCATTTCATAATTTGAATATGCACAAAAGACTGCAGTTCAAAAGATCTGTTGAATTCAATATTCCTTCAGTACACGCGAAACCTTTCTATTATATCTTGAAAATGACTTAGAAAATAATATTATAATTCATGAATTAAAAGAAGCCTGTGTCTTAAATGGTATTTCTCTGGGGGAACACTGAGTCGTGGATGCTGCAGTGATTCAGGTCATAATTCTGTTTTCCCATGATACACTTGTAATTGATAGGCAGTATTATACAGTATCAGATTTAGGTTGTATAATTCTGTTCACAATTTGTGTTCAAGATGCAATTACTGGTAATATATCACTGAGTTCAAACTTTCTTATTAAATCATGACAGTTTCTCTATTACCAAATGAAAACAGTATTTTTGGAGTCTGGAACTCCTTTTTGTAACTTGGACTAAACTTACTATAAAATACAGCACTACATGTTCACTTAGCCCTAAATACAATGTTGAAGTCTTGACTACCAAGGACTAGCTCAGCATACATTTGATTACATCACAACTCATCACAAAGGTATTTAATGGTAACACGGCCACGGCATCCCTATCTCTAATCAGTGCCGAAGCCTATTAGCAATAATTTTCAAAACTGTCAAATTACTCAAATGAAAATTATATTGTTATTCCCATTTCAAATATCTTGGAAGTAAAGTGAAGTGCTCTCTAACGACATGAGTATTTAATTGTTAACCAAACACTTTTCCTTCCTAATGAAATTAGCACATCTTATTGATTTCAATAGATTTTCACACACTAATCCTGATGGGCTCAATTCAAACAAAAAAATACAGAACTAGTGATTAGATGGATTTTGATGATGCTCTATCGACTTTGAAGAGCAGCTACTGTCATGCGAATTCTGCTTGACTAAGCAGAATCTGACAATTTCCTTGGTCTCGTTACAGTAGCAGAGTGTTCCACCTCCTAACATCCAAGCTAAATCTGTTTCGTCTCGAGCAATTCAAATCTGGTACCTTCACCGAAACCAGTACCAACATGAATGACAACCAATTCTGTCTAGCTAAGCAGAAACGGACAATTTTTGTGCCGTCTCTCTTGAAGTAAATCACATGGTTCCTTCAACTGCCTGAAATTCCTTCATTTTACTTAATGTTACCAGGATGAGGCGCTTAAATTTTATTGATCGTCATGGTAAATGAAGCCTGGAACCATACCCAGCAAGCTTAAGGATATGCTGTGTTACTGTCACTTAGAGACTTAAGGCTGTATGCTACCCTATTGTTGTCACATGGAGACTTAAGGCTGTATGTTATCTTATTTTTGTCACATGGAGACTTAAGGCTGTATGCAACCTTATTCTTACATGTATCGATCTCCTTTCAAAAAGAGATTCTGTCAAACATCTGATGACACTACATGAATGTCAACATTGAAAGTCGTCAATTTTCAAAGAAAATGTGAAAAAAAAGTTTGCCAGTTAGTCGCAGATATTTTCAAGATGACAATTAATTGAATTCACATTTTATTTCACTGTAACTTAAGCATTTTGCAAGTTGCAAAGAGTTAATTTTTAACCCTGCATTCTAACTGATATAACCATAAACAGGCTATTACTAGTAGTGGGAATCAGTTTAAATTTCATAATCGATGGTTAGTTTGAAAAAATCTTACATCTGATCCATATATAATTATATATATGAAAAGGTTTTATAACATTCTGACAACAATTTCTTTTTAATTGAGCACCTTTTTTCTGATGACAATAAATTGGGATATGTATCACAATACATAAATTCTGTAATGCAACATATTGTGATACACTATCTCGGTGTATTGTAACAACCCTAATACTTTCTATATATACATCGTAATAAAATGTATTAAAAATGATTTATTGAGCATATTTTTAATGCCAATAATGATTAGGGTGATGAATTTCTGAATTGTGTGCTTTTTTTTTTAAATGTTAATCACTGTATAATTTCTCTATAAAGAGGTAGTAACATTTTTTAAGCTACAAAATATAGTTAAGCTCCAGATTTTGTGTACAGCTATTATCAAGACTAATATTAATTTTGTTTAAATATCCACAATAAGTCTATGGATCAATTTTCACTTACACAATATAGAAGCTAACTAGACTTGTATAATAGATTATTGTCAAGATTGGTATTTTTTCGCAGAGGAGAATGTGACTCGCATGACAAGCTGACTGTCTGGGCTTCCCAGGCCATTAAATCCAAACTCAAACCTTCTGGCAAGCCACAGCCACTGTATCAGTGGAGCAGTTAGCTAGGAACAAAAACCAAGCAGTCAAAAAAAGCCGAGCACTAAATCAGACACAAGACAAACCAACAAACGGTTGTAATGTCACAAACTAGGAGTGCTGATTAACAAACCAAAGAGAAAGATGTACACCTGCTTCTGGAACAAAGTATATCATATATAATAAATATATACAAACCACAAAATTACTTTCCCTAAAACCTTGCATAAAGCACAAAACAATTCTAGCCACACTTAATTTAAACCAAAATTGTTCTCACACAAACCATGTTTGGCCTTTTGGATACAAAGTCGTCTATGGCATTAAAGACGTACAGGCCAGTTTTTTTACCCAGTCAAGCGAACTTTTTTAAGACAAAGCTATCCAATGGCATACGATACTAATGACAAATACTGGCAGACAAATAACGTGTGAAAACATGCAACTTGAGTACAAACCAATTTAATTTCTGCAGATGTAAAAAAAGACAAAGCTAAAGAATCAAAGGAATTACTGACAGACAACCAAGCATCACCAGCATGATAGACTGCATGAATTGTGAAAATATAACAATAGGTTTATTGTAATTAGGAAGATATTGTACAAACGCAGTTGGCAATGAACATATCTATTCTCTATGGAGAGCTACGAAGGATATGTTCATTGTCCACTGTGTTCATACTACTGTACACATCATCAAAATGTCTATTTGATGCATGAACAAATCATCTGTAATTAGCACCTGTGGTTTCACAGGTGTCGCATTAATTACATTAAATGAGGGAATGCATGTGCATTACAGACTGTATGTAACTGAACACACTCACACAATACATTGGTTTTTCCCTGCTGTATACAACTGACAAAGTGTATCCAGACATATGTTTTATTCATTATTATTATTGTGACCGACACAGACAACAACACACCCGTAGTACTGTAACAAACTACGTAACTCGACATAGATGCATAATACATAGGGCCTGACAACCGGTATATTGACAGGTTGTAAGATTAAGTGTCCACAATGATAATAATTAACACTGTAATTTAATCAGTACTGTTACTACTGTACTAGCTTTTCTCACAGTATCATGTTGGATGTTTAGGTACAAACAAGCAACTCCTCCAGAATTCATCATGGCTTTCCTGAGATTTGTCAGAAGTGCATTTTTCAAATGGGAAAATAAAATATTTTCAAACAGAGGGATTTTCCAGTTGAAATTTCTTATTTTGAAATAATTTATAATTAATGATTTGCAGTATTGAAATATAGTCATTTTGCAATACATTCTTGACACTTTACCAATCATTTTGGAAAGTGTTTACAATCAGAACCTACATATATAGTTCTTATGGCCAATTGTATCGAGGCCTTAATCTTCAGACACGCCTCAATTTGATGTTTATAGAGATCACCATACTCAAGTACCTGTACAATGTGCAAGGCTGTCTCAAGATCAAGTAGATATGTACTCAGATAGACAATCTTTATGTTGTACAGTAAATACTCAAAATGACAACCTTTCACACACAATACCGTAAACACTCTAATAAACCACTCTTCATGTACAGAGCAGAAATTCTCTTGGTAAACCACCCTCCATGTATATATATATGTAGAGTGAGATCTGAAATACTCAGATATACAATGTTACATGTATACGTAGTGCTGTAAATATTCAAAAGAATAAACCACTCCTCAGAGCTGAAATACTCTGGCAGACAAATTCAACCCCTTTATGACCAGTGTTGTATAATATAAATACTCTGTTAAACAACCCTTCATGTACAGTGCTGTATATATACAGGTACTGGTCCTTTCATGTAATTGTATGATGGAGCTGCCCTAAACATTCAACATCTTCATAGCCAATTGTCCTTTGGCAAGATTATCAACTGGAAATTACGAAATAAATGAAGTCAAATGTGTTGTTATTTTCTATCGGATGAAATAGAAATAACTTAAAACACCCTCCAAATATTTTGTTCTGGTGTAACAACATTTTTGTAAAGATAAAAGGCAATATTAATATTTACCTACCTGGTATTTTTGGCAAGAAACCCGAAACATTTCATTATTTTCATTTGACCTTTATCTAGGCAAAACACACGTACAGATTTTAATTACATGGTCAAGTTGTTAACATGAATGATAATATTGCCTCAACCCTGCAAATCAAAATCTCTCCATGTTATCATGATTTTAGTATCATTTTACTCCCAACATCAGAATAATTGCAGTATGTGTTTTAGAATGTTGCATTAAATATAGAAAGCACAAATCATAATTTAAAACTTGAGCTAAAATTGTTGTGACAAAGGGTATTTGCACGTAAATATTTCCAAAGAAAAAAGCTTAAGGTATTTGATTCATATTTGGGAATTCAGTGGCATAGGAAGGGAAGTTAACAGATAGATTATATGATAGAGGAGAAAAGGAAAGGAGGAATAATATTTGCAATTGGAATATATATTCAGTATAATGATATATAAGGATAATATAATTTTTTTCACATAGAGAAAATTCAGTAAGTTTAAATACATTCACAAATATCATGATCAGTAATTGGCTGATATTTCAATATTTTTATTTTCTATTGAAGTATGAAGTACCCTCTGAATTGTGCTGACTGACCTGTCTACCGTAGGTGTGATCTGTGTATAGTGCTATCAATTAAACTTAATCACGTACATCCCCCTCCTCATAATACAATATAGACACACTGGATACAAAACTAGAACACTAAATTAACCCCCACAGGCACTGAAAAGGCCAAGGCTCTTTGTGTACTCTACATGAGGCACTGTCCAGTGTCAAGAAGAGCCAGGTAATTAGTGGACAGGTGAGATGTTAATTACCCAGTAAACAGGAAGCGTAGGTACTAAGATTATATAATAAATAAAGACATGCCAAACATATATACTCGGTCATCATAAAAAGTTTTGACACAAATATATGTATAAATAGTAAATACTACCCACAACATGCTTGTGGTCACTTGAAGCAGACATCTCTGGCTGTGAACATCTGTACTGATATATTAATTCAGGTGGCACAAGTAAGGGTATATTTAGTAGTAGTGACAGATTCTTACCTCCTCTGACTTAAATTGTATCAGTGTACTTCCATGGTCTTTCTCCAGGAGTAAAATTCAGAAGTTGTGAAATTAAGTTTTCACCAGCTGAAATTTTTATAAAATTGGAATGACCTACCTGTCCAAAGAATCGCTCCATAAACCCGCTACTATCCACGTTAACGGCAACATCATCAGCTTCTTCATCGTCGCTTTGTGCCTACATGTAGGGGGAAAAGAATAAAATAATTTAACAGTTTTTACAGGTAAGATTTTTTTTTCCATAACACAAATTGTATGCATGTATTCATGAATCATAGATTCCCCTACTGGGTGTATGAGTGCATTTCCATATTCAGAGTTCTAGCATGAAAACTTGTTATTTTTGAAAGTTTGTTATTTATGTATATATAATCTACTACATTTTTTCCAAAATTTGCTACTGACCAGTGTTTGACAGTTAGTGAATGTCGAATTTGCTCTACTCAGAACTGACCCCAAGATTGAAATTGCATTATTCAACTTGAATAATTTAAAACACTGTTTCACTCAAATTGATTTGAAATTAAATGATCATGAGGCCAGCATGACATCATGAGTGATTAGGAAATAAAGGCTGCACCAATCAAAGCAATTCCACCGCCACTGGCTAGTAGATTTTATATACCAGGTAAGGGCTTGTGAAAATTTTCAATATTTAAAGGGTTTTTACCAGCTATTTTTGGAAAGGGCCACTTAGCAGGTATTGGGAGAATATCATCAGCATTTGGCAAAAATTTGGAAATATCCCCACATGTACAGATTTGGGAATATATCATAAGTTTGGAATGAATAAACACAATGTTTTTCAGTGTTTTTTGTTTATTCAAATTTTTGTTTTTTATGTATATTTAATGCTCCATCATATCATAGACAATAATACTTTGAACGTTGCACATATAATGACTGGAAACTTGCATAAACATGTTTTTAATCCAATTGGGAAAATAAAGATCGAAATTGGGAAAATACCGGGTCATTTTTCAATTGTGAATGGGTCCCTGTACCGGACCCTATAAACACATGGCAAAAACCCTAATTTACCATGGAAATATATATTGGACTAGCAATTTCTCTGTGAACTAATACTCTAAATAAATCATTAAGATCAAATAAACAGAACATGCTTACATGAATACTGTGTGAAGTTAGGACAAACATATAGGGCCCTATACAAATGTTGTGTTATGTTGGAGTTTGTCTGACTTAGCAGCTTGTCATTTAGTTCCTGACATACCATTAGACACACCTTTCTTTTGGATTAAATACACACATGTAATAGGCACCAGTGGATTAGCTGGCAACATGTAAATGACCTTGACCCTTTCCAAGGTAATGACACTGTTTATGACATACTCATAGATGATGAAGTTGAACATGTTAACAAAAACGTTTACAGGTTATTCTAATGTGGCACAGTGATAAATGTGAACATTTCATATGTTAACATTTTTTTTTGTATTTTACATCACATTATGGCATTGAATACTGATAGACATGTACACAAAACATTGAATACTGATAGACATGTACACAAAACATTGAATACTGATAGACATGTACACAAAACATTGAATACTGATAGA
>JAUMHH010197423.1:0-10213 GCA_032359455.1 Chlamys rubida | reverse complement strand
CATGTACACAAAACAATGTACACAACACATTGAATACATGTGTAACAGGGGCAGAAAAATGCATGGCAAGACTGGGATTCGAACCTGGGACCCTCTAAATTCTTACACTGACACTCTACCCGGTCGCTGACATTGACCCAGTTCAGTACACATGTAATTACTATATATCATAACATAATAATCAACCCAAAATTACCTTTATACGGACATCGTAAAAATTGATAAAAATGAAATGCTCAGCAGGTATGACAAAAATAGAATTGTGAAATACTATATAACAAGTTAAAATATATTATCTTTTTACAACTGTATTATTTAAAGGAAACGAAAATAATTGATGGATTTAACTTAAGACATGAAATATTAAAACAATAAACGTGCTATATATTAACTGAAGGCATTTCACAATATCATAATCACTGGTAAATAAAGAAAAAAATACTCATGACTAATACTGTACCACCCAATGAGCTAACGTAACAGCTCTAATAATGAATACATAGACATGGTCCGATTCAATATAACTACCAGTAAGCCTGTTCTGAAGACGGGCGCTAGTCTACACTGGCAAATCGGGTTTTAAATGGGTGGGGATTTAAACAAATATAAACAATATTAGTCACGATAACACATTAAGGTTCGTATACACAATCCATAAACAATGCAATTCCAATAGGAAACCCGTTAAAATCCGGTTCCGATTTTTTCGAATACACACAGAGTCCAAATCTCGTTCATCAGGAAGGCATTGGAAGTTCAGTCTGATACAGATGCTGAGGATTTAGTAACCTACCGCCTTTAAAGCCGCTAGTCGGTCTTTGGTCATCTTGCATGGAAGGTTTTTAACCTAACTTGTCGCAGATGGTGTAAAACGGTAAAATAAACGTTCCAGGAGTCATATAAGCTTCATGAGTTGCGATAAAACATGTAAGATCGATACAATTTTAATATTGTCTACCATGAAACCATTACAACAGTTTTGCGCAGGTGCGATGTGGTGTTTCCTACTTCCGGTCTTCCGAGGTATAAAATATATACTTATATATAAATTGCACGATGTAAAGATGTAACTTGTATTATATCAAGCTTTAATTTAATAATATGTACATCTATTAACTAAACATCGTAATATCTGTTGTAATTCTGATAATATGGTACGCTCTTTCGCGCCAAAAATAGCTTAAACATCAACTTCCTGTTAGAGTAATCCATCATAGAGCGGTGTTTCGCCTAATCGTTGGTAAGGATAAATCGAAGAATATCACAGTAATCTTCGTTTGTCTGAAATATTTGTGTCATCCATTTTGTAGATTGGTATTTTTCAGATTAAGTGAACTTGATTTGAGTATCAGAAGTAGTCAATATTTGCATTTTCTCATATCTTTTTAGCTCATCCCATTCTGGAAAAGTCACGGACCTATTCTTTGTTGCGTAGAATGTACATCCCTTTTCATTTCTTTCTGTAAACAGAGTAACTTTGTAATGATTTTGCCAAAACGTAACAACTGATGTATTATTAATTACAGTGTCAAGTTCATTTACGTGATTTCTATTTATGTCAAAGCTGTAATCATTATATTTGGAGGAACCGGTTGATTTTGGTTTTAACTGGTTTTATAACATGTGTAACAGGGACATACCATAGGCTTATATGATAGGCGTTATATATATAAAGGGATAACGCGTGATTGTGCAACAGACATTCTCATTTCGCTCAAACGTCTAAGATTTTTAGTCGTCGAGAGATTCAACATTATATAGTGAATCGTAGTGTTGTTGGTAGTAACAGGTAAATTGAGTTGATTTCATTTGAATTGTTGAAATGAGATTGTGTACCATTGTATGTTTGATGAATATATTTTTATTTGTCATGATTCAGTTGATATCTATTTTGTTTTGCTGTTGCAGATTTCAAATGGCCCATTCACAACACCACCAACAACACGAATGTGTCTCCAATTTACCGGTTTCAACATTCAAGTTGGTGCTCGTTGGAGATGGAGGTGTAGGGAAAACAACATTCGTAAAGAGACATCTTACAGGAGAATTTGAGAAGAAATATGTTGCTACTCTTGGAGTGGAGGTGCATCCCCTCAATTTCTGCACAACCAGAGGTGATATAAAATTCAACGTGCGGGATACTGCAGGACAGGAAAAGTTTGGAGGTCTCCGAGATGGCTATTACATCCAAGGCCAGTGTGCAATCATTATGTTTGACGTGACCTCAAGAGTAACATACAAGAATGTACCCAACTGGCATCGAGATTTGGTGCGTGTGTGTGACAGTATACCCATTGTGCTTTGTGGCAACAAGGTGGACATTAAGGACAGAAAAGTGAAAGCAAAGTCGATCGTATTCCACAGAAAGAAGAATCTTCAGGTAAAGGGAGAATTATGGAAGTGAAGACAGATATTGCATGACAAGAAAGTGTCTTAATAAAAAAAAAGTGAATGTGCAGAACATGGAAAAAACTGCTTTAGGGAGAAGTTTCCAGGCTCAGTGGAATTTTAAGTATCTGTCAAAAAACCTTTTACTACTAGTGCAAATTTCTTCACAAGTAAGATTGATTTTGTACACTTGTTCGTCTAGACGAGTGGTATTTCGGCATGGGGGGATTCACAATGCTGCTTGTCCATCAGACAGCCGAAAATACAAATCTTAAGTAGGATATGCAATTATTCCAGAATTTTCAATAAATACATTTCTGTGAACAGAAATCAGACCTTTGATTTGCAAACGATTTTGAGGAATTCCCCACTTTCATTTCATATTTGATAGAAAGGTAACAATAGAGCTAACAGCAAGTCAGCGGAGGTTTAAATTATCTGGATATATTGAGAAAACTACAGATTTGAAGTCCACACTGATTACAAATCAATACAGAGTTCAAGTGAAACTTGAATATCTTTCATTGTTCTGCAGCAAAAACATCCTAGTTTAGGTTCCGAAACCAACGGTTGCCAAACTGATTAGAATTCAGTCACGAAAGTTGACGGTTCATTATGTTCAAAGATAGCACTAGCAGATGCCTCATTATCTACAGTACATAATGTTGTGTTGACCGTTTTGATGCACCTGAATCGGTAATTTTTGATTGATGCAGTACCCGACTATTTTAGAGAGAAAAAACATGATGAAGTTCAGAGATAATATCTGGACAAATTCATTGAAATCTTTTCCCTGTACTGTTATTTTGTTTTTTGACAATATTTGTTTGAAATTGTGTGCATGTACTTTGTGAATTAGTTTTTTGATATTATTTGTTTTTTGATTCCAGTATTACGACATCAGTGCTAAAAGTAATTACAACTTTGAGAAGCCCTTCCTCTGGCTGGGAAGAAAATTGGTCGGAGACCCCAACCTCGAGTTTGCTGCTATGCCTGCCCTTGCTCCTCCAGAAATCAACATGGATCCTATGATGGCACAAAAATATGAAGCTGAATTACTTGTAAGTCTTGCTCGTGCATCAAAAAGTTCTATAAAGTCACTGGCCTAATAACTTGTAATTATCTTTAATTATCAATTATCAAATTTGTTGAATGAGATTCTGAGTGGCTATTTTTGAACTAATAATCTTAATCAAAATATGTTGAGTTGCCAATATGCTTAGATTTGTTAGTAACAACATACAGTTCAAGTTAGATCACTCTGTTAAGACAAGCTCGGTGATTCGTCTCTCTGTTAACCCTTTCACCACTGTAGACCATTATGGACCCATCCATATCAATGCATGGCAGAGTCTACTAAAGTTACATAGGGGTGAAAGGGTTAAGACAAGCTCCGTGGTTCGTCCAAGTCACAATTCTAATCACTAGTTGTTGTCGCTCGAAAAAGATTTGCAGAAAACTTCCACATCTCGGTATTATCGGACAAGATTTCCTTGGTGTACGAGTGCATTGAAGGAGTACATATATTGAGAAATTGCCAGTTTTTTAATGACGAATAACAGTTGCACTTTTTGTTTCACTTAATGCGTCGTTATAATTTGGTAAAGTAACTTCAGACCTAAAATAGTAATTGGCTGATCCTGTAACATCGTGATAAATGGTTAAAAGTTATGTTAGAAATTTGACCTGTGTGGTATAAAATATGTTTTCATAGTAAAAATTGGAAATTTGAACCAGCTCTGAAATAAAATTCACAAGCTAAGAATTGAGCTAGTGAAGCTGAACACTATAATTGTTTCTTTTCACCTGTTTCATATTTGATGTTTGCAATTTACAGGAAGCACAAGACGTAGCACTACCAGACGATGACGACTCAGAATTATAGACATGCAGTGTGTTAGTAATTCGAAGAGGATTGACCTCGCCAGTATTCTCTAAGCAAGTGGACATTGATTGTGGAATGAGTTGTCATTAGTAAAACTTACGTCGTGGACTGGTGGGAATATTAATCAGTCAAGGGCAGTGACATTTCAATGTTGCAGAGAATATTGGGCAAAGGTTTATGCTTTTCCCATGTGAATGCTCTCAAAATTCTCCAGAAATCTTGCGACTCAATCATGCTCAGTGTTGTTTTTAACTTTGAAAAGCAACATGTTCACCTGTAGTCGCGAGATTTAACAATTTGTGGAAACTCACGATAATGGCTAGCCCCAGCTACTGCCATATTGGATATCGCCAAGCAAAATCTTTTTGCGGACACATATTTATTGTTACGCATCATTCTGATTCCCTGTGATGTTTTCCAAGGATGTGGAAATCTTGTAATGGTCAAATTCGCTGTGGCGAGATGACTCTCAAAAAGACTTGGGATACTGGAGTTAGTTACTGTCAGAATTTTGACGGCAATTGATAAAGTTGTAATACTGGAAGGAACAGATACATTTCATGCAGTAGTGAACAAACTAACAAGTTACAAAAAAATCAGGGGGAAATTTGTTTTCTTTCATTTTCCCCCCAGCAATCTCTTGTATAATTGATATTCCACTGTGATGTTGAAAGCTGTCTTGATGTCTTGGTGGGTAAGAAAAATTGTGTTGCAATTGAAAGGACATTTGAGAAACATGTAAATTCTGAAGATATTTAGCACCATCACATTTAGCGCCTTTTTTTCTTCTTGTAAATATACAAAATATTTGACAAGTTTATTATTATATAAATTATTATAACTCGCATGGCCAAAAAGCAAACTGCTTGTTCTCAAACAATTTTAATGAAATTTATATTGAAAATATCTAATCTTGCACATGTGTAAGGTATATTATTTCCCCCCCAAGAAGTGTTTGAGTTGCAGCATTATTATTTGGAAATGGATGAGTGTATTGTGTTTTTATAATTTGGTCTTTATATTGTCATAATTACTGGAAATATTTTGCAAAATGTTATTTTAGAAGAAGAAATAACAATAAAAATATAAATAATAAAACATTGATGCTTGTGATTTAATCTGTTTCAACATCAGCTACATGACAATATTAATGATCCTGCTACTCTCGGTTAAAACTTGTGGTACAATCAACACAACTACACATACTATTTTTTTTAATTGAAAATTGATTTTGTTCGTGGTGCAGTTTTTCCAAGTGATGTGATGTGATGTGGGTACAAGTGTGACTTCGTTAATCGGCAGTATATTGAATTTTTTTTTAATTGAAACTAATCAAAGTAGAATAAGAGGAACGGTTTTAATTCTGTTTTTAAACATCACTTCCATCATACGCATAGAACAAAAAAAGAGGAGAAAAATAGAATTGTTTGATGATACAATAACAGCAAAACAGTGGCAGATAACTGTTAACAAAGGTCTTTCATTTTTCAGGGCTATGTATGAAAAATGTTTTTGCATGTCACAGTTATTGAATAGTTCAAAGACCAGCTTAAGATGTCAGATTGAAGAATGAAGAAAATGATCTGTGATGCATATTATGTTTTTGACAGAAACAAGATCTATTGTCAATAAATACAAAATAATAAAATCGGTTATTTTCATTGGTGTTTTATTAGTCCATGTATCCTAACATTTACTGTCATTTTCAAGTTATAGAAGTCCCATTTGTGAGATGAAAGTAGAATAGACAAAAATAATTCAGTCTTGTGTTTTGCTGATATATTCTTGGTCCCATTTGCCATAATACCTTGATAAGTTAACCCTTCTCCACTGTAATCCAAAATGGACTCATCTCGATAAATGTATGGTAGAGTCTACCATAGTTACCTAGGGGTGAAAGGGTTGAAGTTCCTTGCTTCTAATTGGCTAACCTGCTGGAAGTAAAATTCCTGTTCGAATTCCTGATTATCAGTGAAGGAATTTAGCTGAAATTAGTCTAAAGCATCCTTTGGGCAAAGGGACTTGACTTTCAACTTTGTGTGAAGGATGGTGTGGCTTTCCTTGGGGCCCAATAGGGGAAATAAAAGTAAAACATATATAAAATCTGGCTCCAATAGTATTATGAATTATTTTGGGTATTCAGTCCGATTAAATTTAAAGCTGATTATGCAGTCAATAATGTCTTGGCTCGCAAAGTTTGATTACAAAACCATTCATCAATTTTGATTTTAAACCAATTCACTGAATGCATGAAGTTTGATCAGATTCTAGAAGGGTGAGCTTTTCTATAAATAGTAACATTAACCTTTACAACTCTGAAACAATATGCAGCAAGACCTTGGTCTATACTTGTGTAGAGTAACGAACAACGTGTTGGTTTTATGTTGATCAATTTATAGTAACAAGAACAGAAGATTTGCATTTTTCACCTCGTTAACCTCTAGATATTTCAACCAAATTCAGTAGGAAGTATTCCAAAGTGGTGTTGTTACTCCTGTAAATGGACAGATTTGAATTTTTCACCACTTAGCACATATTTCAACCGGTATTTTGTACTACATCTGTAACACTGGTATTTTATGAAGAACATGCATATGGAGGTCAAGAAAAATGATATTTGGTTAGAAATTTGCCTGCGTATAGTGCTCTGTAAAAGATCTAGATTCAAGGTCACAGGGTTCAAATTTGTTAAAACTCATAAGCCCTTTCACCTCTATGTAACTTTAGTAAACTCTACCATGCATTGTTCTGGATGAGTCCATTATGGTCAACAGTGGTGAACAGAAGGACTTGGAAGTCGTGATATTTGGCAAGTATTTTCCATCATGGGTGTTAAAAATTAAAGTTTACACAGAAGAAACGACTTTGGTTTATAAGTTCATAGGGATATAGTTTGTTAAAATTCCTTAGCAAATTCTTTTGAAGAATGAAAAAACACTTGTGATATTTGTTGGGCAGTAACTTGCTTGTATGAAACACTACAAAGTTGGGAAAAGAAACCAGTATTCAAAACTTTAAAGTAAATCATGGTCACCAGGGTCGGACTTGTTCAAACACTAAGTACACCTTGTACTGTCTAGTCCTAATATTTGGCCTGTATCTTACTTGAATGGAGTGCTACAATCAAAGCAAAATCAAATGATCATGACCTTCACATATATTCAAGGTCACGGGGGTCTAAAAAGTTGAAAACCTTAAAATAATTCCTTCTTAATAACCAAAAAGACCAAGGGCAATGATATTTTGACAGTAGCATGCTTGGAGAAAGGGATATCAATTTTTTTGGCCCACAATCATCAGATGGTGGGCTATTCAAATCCCCCTGCGTCCGTCGTCCGTCCGTCCTTAACAAATTCTTATTAGCGCTTTTTCTCCGAAAGTACCGGAGGGATCTTTCTCATATTTCACCTGAAGGTTCATCATGATCTGTAGTTATGCGTATCAGTTTTTGGGACTGATCGAAAACCAATATGGCCGACATCCAGCCATCTTGAATTTGAGAGTTCAAGTTTGTTAGCGCTATTTCTCAAAAAGTACTGTAGGGACCTTTCTCAAATTTCACATGAAGGTTCTCCGTGGTCCTTAGTTATGCATATCGTATTTTGATACTGACCGAAAAACCAAGATGGCCGACATCCAGCCATCTTGAATTTGAGAGTTCAAGTTTGTTAGCGCTATTTCTCAGAAAGTACTTGAGGTATCTTTCTCAAATTTCACATGAATGTTTCCCTTGATCCCTAGTTATCGTTTTTTGATAATGATCGGAAAACCAATATGACTGATAGGTTTCTATCTTGAATTTACTGAGTTAGAGTTTGTTAGCATTTTTTCAGAAATTGCCAGATTGATCTTACTCATATTTCACATGAAAGCTCCCCGTGGTGGCTAGTTATGCATATCAAATTTTTGACACTGATCGGATAAACTACTAAACGGCCAACAGGCAGCCATCTTGTTTTTGAAGGTTTGTTATCTCTATTTCTCAGAAAGCACTATAGATGGATCTTCCTCAAGTTTGATTTGTACGTTCCCCTTGGTCTGTACTTGTGTATGTTTACTTTGAGACTGATCAGTTAAGCAAACTTCCTGACAAACGGCCATCTTGGATTTTGACAGTATATTTGTTATTGCTATTTCGCAGGAAGTGATGGTGTGATCTTTCTCAAATTTGATGCATAGGTTCCCCTTGGTCTTGTTTGTGCTTGTTCACTTTTGAGACTGATCGGATAAACAATATGGCTGACTGGTGGCCATCTTGTTTTTTGACAGTGAATGTTTGTTATCGCTATTTCCCTGAAAGTGCTGGATGGATCTTTCTAGAATTCGTTATGTAGGTGGGAACCCCTTGGTCATTTATTGTGCATGTTTACTTTTGTGACTGATGGAATAAACGAAATTGTTGACGGGTAGCCATCTTGGGTTTTGACAGTTAAAGTTTGTTATTGCTAGTTCTCAGAAAAGTACTTGAGGGATCTTTGTCAAATTTGATATGTAGGTCCCCCTTGGTCCTTTATAGTTGTGCCTGTTTATTTTAAGAGTGAATATAAATAAGATGGCTGCAGGAAGAACTAAACAGATCTTTCTGATATTGCAATGATCACTTCTATTTCTTTCACATTAAGTACTGTACTAGTAAATATGTGAAACTACAAACTCATATGAAAGGTTGTCTTTTATATACAGCAGAATGAAGTTTAGATCAAAAGTTATATCAAGGTGCATTTACTGTACACATGACTCGGTCAAACAGATAAGAGAAAAGATTGTTAGTAAGAGAAAAGATTGAACTAACATAGAACAAACGAAGATGGTACAGTGGTGGGCGCCAAGATCCCTCTGGGATTAAATGAACTTCACTCATGTTCAAGATCACAGGGTTCAAATGTGTTGAAAACATCTGTATAATTAAGAGGTTTAAGATGCTGATGTTTGGCCAATAGTCTATTCAAATTTAAGCAACTTTTCCCTAATAACTAAGAGGCATTGGATGACGTTATTTTCCCATTAACATGCTGGGTTTCCTACCGAGTTTCTTCAAAACAATGACCTTGGCCAATGTTCGAAAGGTCAGGGGTCAAATGGGATAACACCTTTCAACAAAATTATCTGAATAATAAAGATGCTTAGGCGAAGTGTGATGATATTTGCCATGAAGGATGCTTGGATAAAAGGTTACTAAATGAAAGCAAATCATTGCCCTTGGTCCACTATCAAGGTCACAGGGGTCAAACACACATGAACACATTTATACAGTAACGGGTTCTTCTGAATCGCCAAAATTCATAGGTAATGCTATTGTGTCTGTAGCTTTATTTAGTTTATTGGTATATTTGGTCTTGACCCATGTTTTATAAATTACATATGTAAGATGAATACCAGGTGAGCGAAGCAGGCCCATTGGGCATCTTGTACCGAGATGCTTAACTTCGAGGAAAACTAACGGCGAACGGACGTTTGATCTCCATTAATTTACGGTTTATTGATAAATCCGTTAAAAGTATACATGTTGTAACGTGGTATTCTATTACAGATAATTCAATCTCATGGCGACTTTTTGAATAAAAGATTGAAGTATGAAGGACTTGTGAACATCTAACTGAAGGTGATCGACGGTAATAACTTCCACAGCAGCACTTCTATCAGACAGTTATGTTAATTAAGTCTCCTCATCAATTGAAATGCATAAAACTACATTTTTGAATTGATATTTTCCTGACAATCATGTAGAAATATATTATATTTCAAAATGTATGCATGTCTTTGCGTAGTGTGGGCTATAGATGTATGTGTATTAAATTAGCTAATTGACGGAATGCACTACAAGATAACGTAAAATACAATCCCTCAATTACTAACCCCAAACAAATTCTAAATGCCGACACTCTCTCTGTTCCTCAGCACTATTACTACTGCAGAAGCAGACAAGGTCAGATCCATCAT
>JAUMHH010197412.1:0-13624 GCA_032359455.1 Chlamys rubida | reverse complement strand
TATAAAGGATAGGAGTTAGAAAGGGGCCCTGACTTATACAAGTTATAAAGGATAGGAGTTAGAAAGGGGCCCTGACTTATACAAGTTATAAAGGATAGGAGTTAGAAAGGGGCCCTGACTTATACAAGTTATAAAGGATAGGAGTTAGAAAGGGGCCCTGACTTATACAAGTTATAAAGGATAGGAGTTAGAAAGGGGCCCTGACTAACACTTGACAAGTTTATATAATTATAGAGTAGACTGATAAGTTATCAGGTATTTGACGGAGTTAGGCAGATAGCTGTCCAGAGTTAGGCAGATAGCTGTCCCGAATGTGTCCTGTAGTGGTGTCACCATCGAAGATAATCACGTTGAGGATTCTCGTCCTGTTAGCTTGTCTAGCCTCAGTCTGAGATTTATGCAGGTTTATGCAGCTGGCAGCAG
Organism: Chlamys rubida; assembly: GCA_032359455.1. Lineage (NCBI taxonomy): Eukaryota > Metazoa > Mollusca > Bivalvia > Pectinida > Pectinidae > Chlamys > Chlamys rubida. The sequence goes on along the minus strand of JAUMHH010197412.1, from coordinate 13,201 downwards.
TCTGTCATAGCTCATATTAAATACATGAAGGTTAAAAATATTAATATCGAAGTTTTACTTTATGCATAAACAATGTCCATATTAAACATGTCGCAATGTTTCAAGACCGACTGGTCCCTTTGTCTTGAAACTTAGTAGCACGTTTAATGCGTACACTGTTTGTGTAAGTCAGTCTTGAAACTTCTTCTTTAGTTAACTCATTCACCCCTGAGGACACATTTGAACTCTTCCAATTCAATGACTTAGTTGAGGATGGACATTTTCAACACAATTTATTTCACAGATTTCAACAATTGAAATTGTGTCAAACAACATTTGGATTCAAGATTTATTCCTGTTCAAAATAACATGCTGTGTGGTGTATACAAAATTTAGATTGTTACTTTTTGGCTTTTGTAAAAAAAAGTTGAATTTAATTGAAATATTTCAAAACATATTTCAATGATAAAATTCAATTTAGGAAGTCGACAGATTTACAATTTGGTATAATTTCAGTCATAATTGAAGGCAAATGAATACAATGATATATTAAAATTCAACAATATTATTAAAAAGAGGGCAAAACAGTCATGTCAGGTATGAAATTAAGGTAGTTATAGAGAAAATTTACATTTTATAGATAAAATGAGAAATTCTAAGAACTCATTTGAAGGAGGAAGTGGTAATAAGAAAAAAGCTAACCATACTTTGATTAACTCATTCACCCCTGAAATTTCATAATGAACTATTCCAACCTTTGAATCGGAAGAGTTCAATTGTGTCTTCAGGTGTGAATGAGTTAAAATGTAACTGGCGATGGAAAGTTTGAAGATTACGTAAGTCCACCAATGGAAGAGCTGGTTGAGTGTGGGTGATAAGTGCTACTATCTACTGTCGGGTCAGTGTTTGTCGTGTGGGGGCCAGCTGTAGTACTTGTATCCTGTACAGACTAAATACGGCACCTTGTCCGAGTACACTATTTTGAGTTTTAAGATACTTTACTGATCTAGGGAAGGGTCAGGTAGGAGGTTCTGTGGGAAGTGATTCGGGGAGGACTGCCCACGATTGGTGTACATTTGTACATCCTTAGTTGGAGTGTCTGATAATATTATCAATCTGTTATTTCCTGTGTAAGAGCAGACTGTGTTTCACATAAATTATAAGTGAAAAACAAACACTGTCAAAAGGATTGGACAACAGGCTTATAGCCTATATAAGTCCTCTCCATTGGTGGTAGATATATGGAAATAATGGATTGATATTATAATTATAAAGATTTTGCTTACTGTCAATAATTAATCATTGGAAACGAGTAACATATTTGGCGTTAGAACCTGTTTTTAGACAATATGTGACAATAAAAAATAAATGTACAGTACTGTTCATTTCTAAGACCTCATGCAGCTGATGTAAAATAATATGATATATACATAACTATTTAGTAACGGATACAATATGATATATACATAACTATTTAGTAACGGATACACTATGATATATACATAACTATTTAGTAACGGATACAATATGATATATACATAACTATTAAGTAACGGATTTGTGTATCCATTATACTTGGTAATTAGGCTCTGCACATTTTGGTATAGAGAAAAACTGCAGGTATATAGAAAGTCCATAGAAAGTTATATATAATGATATGATCACAAAATAAAATGCTTAAAATTCCGATTATATTTATTCTAGATATTGTTTATAATTCTTCTCCCAATTATGTACTTAAAATCTAATTAGATATTTACATAATTAACAGGTTATTATAAAAAAAAATGGTGTGAGTGGGGGAAGGGGGATAACTCCCATAAAATAGTGTATTAATTAGATTCAGTCTGCAATATACATTGTAGGTAAGATGTATGTGTACATTTATAGTGGTTATAGACCGCATATATAGTATACAAGCTATAATATCAGATTAAAGACCGCACAGTCCTTGTGTTACGTTCAGGTCTTCAACTGAACACTGCACAGGATCCAGAGCAAATATTATTGCGGTATAAATTCACAGTAACGCATTCGAGTATATATATGGTAAAATTGCAGATCTTAAGTACGTACACTAGAAATTAAAGATATAAGGAGAATGAAAGAATTTAAGAGGAAAGCATAACAATATCATGATAACCAGCCAGAGATGCACTCTTGTAAGAATGTTTGTTGTTTTTATAAATAAGTGTTATTATCTACAATTTGGTTTGGTTAAGTATTGTTTAACGTCCTATTAACAGCCATGGTCATTTAAGGACGGCCTCCCCTGTGTGCCAGATGCATGCGTGTAGTGTATGCATGTGTGTTTTGGGAGGCTGCGATATGTTCGTGTTTGTCTCCTTGTGATAGCGCGGAACTGATGCCGACTTTATAGTGCTACCTCACGGAAACATACTGCCGAAGACACCCAACAGGACGCCCCACCCGGTCACATTATACTGACAACAGGCGAACCAGTCGAAGTAGCTAAGAAGCGATTAACCTGATTGACAGCGGCACAGTGCGCAAAGACTGACAGTATGGGTAGTATGATGTTTACAAAAAACACAAACACTTTTATCTCAGTAATGTGTGTTACTGATGGTAAAATCATTTTCACTGCAAATAAAACGTCTTCACAAATAAAAAAACCAAATAACTCAAGGTCCACATGAACGGACAACAGAAACGGAAGGAACTCTTTAAATAGAATGACAAATGACAAATGAACAAAAAACTAGGGTAACACGTGTATGATTAGTCGCGGCACATCATAGAACGTCTGTCAGAAACGTAAGATCAAAATGCCATGGTAGACTAGAAATGTAGCCGCAACACTTTTGGAAAATTTAGAATACTTTACCAAACGCTGTTTCAAAAATGAAGTAGAACAAGAATCGGCAGAAAAAGGTAAGGTTCAAAAGGAGGTTAGAATTAAACTCTTGTTCAAAAAATGTAATTTAGATGCTGTAAACATATATTTGCCATACTGAGTGTTTTGTACTACGGCATTCTTTACTTACGTACGATAGCATGTTCTAGAAAATAGGAAAATGACTGACGGCACATAACTATTAGAGTTTAAATAAACATTATAATGCGCACACTCGTACAGTCTTCATCAGGAATAAATTCTTTGATTTGGCAAAAAGTTGTTAATGTGAAACGTATTGAATTGTTTTATACTGAACAGTTTTAACCTCTTGCCGTATTTCTGCATATCTTGTGGAATCATTTTTAATATAGATAAACATTATTACCGTGGATCCCTAATGATTGTGGTATCATCTCGTCCAAAAAACTTAAACGAGAGTCCAACGTGACTTCGGCATTGTTGGATTACTTTTTGGTTACGTTTGTATTCATAGTCATGTTCTGTTCATAATAGTGTGACCCTGTAAACATGGTATATATAGTAACAAAGCCACGCAAAGTTTGTTTTTTTCGTATGATAAAAAAACAACATTTCTACATACATCATAGAGATATGACGGAAATAGCACTGCATTGAGTTTCCGTTGGTAAGGGGTTTCTCACAGTATGCTACCGTTGACCTGTTTAGCAATGAAACTAATGATATCATTAATGTGAAGTCCCAGCATATGTATAAAGATACACCACCGGGCATCACCAGTCTCATTAAATTTCTCTCTTGAGCAGAGGAGGAGGAAAAGGAGGAATAAAGTGTGCGCCGCAACCCTCCAGGTTTATATAGAACAATCAATGACATTCTTGTAGCTCTAGATCTACAGACAGCATCACATGTATACATGTTCTTGTATAGAAAGAGGAGAGGGTGATGTGCTTTCTCCAATTAGGAACACCTAACATATTTTGAGAACGCCAGCCATTCTATACATTGATTTTACATCAAGTAATGTCTTTTTTTTTTACTCTTTGATTTAATTAATTTTAATTGCTAGTGTGTTTTTGTTCTACAAACAGTGGTATCGGATATTACAATGATTGTATAATAAATACAGGTGGGCAGCCACAAATGGATGGCTGATTCTTCTGCATCTGTTTGTATGTGTGAGGGTGCGGGGGAGGGGGTTACCTAGGGGTAAGATGCCTCCTTTTGGTTTGCTGTCGTTGGTGTCTAAGCTTGGCGTACTCCAGTAGGTCTGCGCCTATTGTTCTGCTCTCGGTGCCGAGACTGAGCTCCGACCTCGAGTACGTGTCAAAGCTGCAGTAATAGCTTCGGCTCTAGGAACTTTCCTTTACCCCAGTCAAGGTATTTAGCTTTTCGCAACTAGGTCCTATTAAAATCGGGTATCTGTGACCCTTCCTCGATCAAGATACACTCTGTAGCAATGATTTATTTGCAGGGACCTAAAGAACTGGAAGTCACTGCTCGAATGCCAGAAAAAAGGAGAAAATAATGGAGAAGACGTGTTCTGACTTACGGAGTCAAAGCCGCCTTAAAAATACCAATAAGAGGGTTTTAAGCTCTTTGAGAGAGCATCGCATAGGAAAGAATTGAATCACTGGTTTGTTCCCAAACTAGACTCGTTTTTCCCTTACATCATTTACTCAGTACAAATTTCAACTGCAATTTATTTACCAATTTCTGTTAAAACATCCCATTTGTTGATTGGGACTATCTTTCTTGTTGTAGATTTTTCCCATGTGTATGTGTAGATGCCCTACCATAGAAACAAAATCGCATTGCTATGCAGAAATAGCCAAAATATCGTCTTTTTGGACAGTAAGCAGGCAGAAATGAAAGCCTCCGCATGTGACAAACAAAAACTCCTTTCAACGAATGAACACTGGTATAACAATGTTTAAGTATGTCAAATAAGTATTTGTTTTTTGCATGCGGATGCTTTCAAACATTGTGTTTAGTCAATTTCCTTCAAAATGGCAAATTCTCAACCAAATAGCACACGTGTTATCACGCTTTTTATTATGAAAATGCAGGTTTACGTCTCTCTTTGTAATGTCATATCTCACCTTAACCAGTGGTCGAATAAATGTGAAATTCCATACATGCGTACTTTAATTATTCCAGATTACGAATATAACAACTAATTCTAAATCCCCGATAAGGCCGGAAATGACCTTTTGTTTGTTTGTTTGGGTTTAACGGCCCATCGACGACTGTGGTCATTTATGGCCATGGTGATTTATTTATTTATTTAATTTTTTTAAACAAACATGTGAGTAGCAATTGACCTTTTACGTCACTAGTCCATTATGCAAGCATCTCCTGGTGCCTTATGTTCACTGATCATATTGATGCGTTTTCGTTAAATTTGGATGGAGTTGGGTGTACAAAAAGCAGTTTTTCTGTTACAGGTCGAAGAATTTAAAGCAAATTTAGTTATTTCAAATTTCTAATCCAATCAGAAACTGTTGTTTTTTCGTATCATGTGATTAAGTACGCAGGCCGATTAGTATCACACGAAAACAATTGATGATATCTTTATTACGAGTTATACTATCTCGTTATTACGACTTAAAAAATCTCAGTGCTATTACGAGTAATTTGACCTCATTAATACGACTCATGTTATATAGTTGATATTTGTTAAGCTATCTCGTTATCACGACTTAAGTTATCCTGTTATTACGAGTACGGTTTCTTGTTATAACGACTCATGTTATCTCGTTATTACAAGTTTATAGTTATCTCGGAAAAACGATAAATATACAATGTATATATCTCTATTTTTATATCGCACTAATCGGCTTTCGAAATTAAGTGTCACTTAGCAATATTTGTTTTACATCTTTGCTACCTTGCTGTGCTATTTTTTCTTACGTTTTGTCGTAATAATAGCTCTTCGGAGCTAATGTTTCTGTTCTCATATATACGACTATAGATAAAATTTCTTGTATCTTGTATCTTGTAAGTGTCCGAGCTTGTAAATCTTTTTCTAATCTTGTATATAGAACATTGAAAGATATGCTTAAATAAATCTAATAAACCCACTCAACACGCACTCTTAACATAATGGTTCAGATGTAGCAAGAGCAATTTTGTTTATATACACTATTTACTTAATGGAGGTTAAAGACGTCAAACGGTTACGGAGACAGTGTAAGGTCTCTGTGAGAGAAGACCCGGCCATTTACACGAGATCTATCTACATTATTAGCTGTAATTCCTCAAACCTGTTCTCAGTCGGTACCGGAGCTAACCATTTGTCTGAATAAACCCTTTACCGGTGGATCACATTGATCTCCAGTACGTACAATACATCACACAGTTCGGGGGATCCCTTTTACGGAAACACATGTCGTCTGTCAAAAACACACGTAGAAATAACTTTAGAATCGATTTGCACTTATCCTTAAATCAAGTTATATAGTTATATATGATGCCCTGATACAACCACCTGACTTTGCACAAGACTAAACGGTATCGCACTAATTGGCCCAGAAATAATAGCTATGTACTTGTTATGCTCTCACTAAGCTCTAGTCGTTTTCGTTATGTCATTGATTGTCTGTTTTTCTGAGCTGTATGTTTAAATATTTAGAGGATATGGGCCAAAGGAAACGTTTGAAAACTGTTCATATTCTTTCTAAACAACTTTCTTCTTCCTATCCCAATCAAGGTATTTTGCTTTTCGCAACTAGGTCCTATCAAAATCGGGTATCTGTGACCCTTCCCCGTACAAGATACACTCTGTAGCAATGAATTGTTTGCAGGGATCTAAAGAACTTGCGTTTGCTGCAGGTCACTGCTCGAATGCCAGAAAAAAGGAGAAAATAGTGGAGAAGACGTGTTCTGACTTACGGAGTCAAAGTCTATTGAAATCATTTAAATTCCAATGTGCAAGTACCGCAAAATTGACGGAATACAGAAGGATAACTTGGTGATTATCAGTTTCAACATTGAATAAGTATCATTTATGTGTGAGTTAATGTTTGTTTGTGAAAGTTGTTTGGAGATATTTTTAGATATTGGTAACTGTCCTCAAATATGTAAAACCGATCCGCTTGTGTATGCTTTTGTATTAATTTATTTCATTTCAGAATATTTAATTGCAAAGATCTAATTACGAAATGAATTGGGCAACAGGCAGAGACTATGACAGCACTAGACGTTTCATCTTGTTTTATCATATACCGTTTAAGTGATTCCTCGAGATCTGAGTGGATGTTCTAAAATATAGTCATGGAATAAAAATGACTTAAACGGCTTCAGAGTGCGGTAGGGTACTAACTTATAAAGAATAAATAAACTGTACTATCGTCACTGTCAATCTGGTGCTTCAAGAAACTTTTATTTACTTAAAATCCATATTAATCCTTAGAAACATTCTTTCGAATGAACTACATATAAACACTGAATCGGTCGTTATGAATCAGTTGATTGGATCACGTGATACTGAGGAAGACCACTGACCTCCATTATAAAAACATGAAGTAGTAATTGGCCTCAAATGAGAAATCTCCACGACTCACCGACCACAGTAATCGAAAATACTGCACAGAGGGCTAAGTAATTTAGCGGTCAATCATGTTACTCAGAATGACCAGTGACCATTGGCGGGCTGTATTTATTCGGACCTGCTCAGGGAAGCCTAATTATATCGTATGAAGTAAACCCAGTCTGATTGACCAGGATGACACTTAATAGCCCTGCGTGATGATGTTGATCACGAAAGATTTACACACACAAGGTGAGTCGCAACTGTCGCCGTGTGATTATTGTTAACGCCTTGCCTCCTCGAGGGTGTAAGAGTGCAACGAAATCGGGAATTTATTCTAAACTACTTTCCTGCCGAACAGAATAGCTATAAATGTCTCCCAGGTGGACAGATAACAACTACAACACATACATGTAGCTAAATGTATTTATTATAAAGGATAGTATACAATTAATGATAGAATGTATCAATATGTATTTAGCACAAAAACTGTTCTAAAAGTTGAGCTATACCTGATACATGTGTATGTATCCGTTTTATAAACCAGTATAGCATCATTAACCTGTTATAACCTGAGCCAACTAACATTAACAGAGTAACCTTACATCCCATGATTACGTAGGCGGTATTTGCACGAACTTTGATTGGTATGCTATACTTAAAACAGAAGTTGCAAGTTGGCAATGTTGCAAAACTTTTAATAGATTCAAATACCAGTCTCATTTGGAGAAAGACACAAATGTACATGTTCTATTTTCCAAGTAAAATAGTTTGTTTTCCAAAAGCCTCCCCCACACCCATTGTTAAGTACAAATGAACTGGTTTTAGGTTAGTGGGATGTACACAATTGCGTGTGCATGCCTAAACGTTTCCAATTTCCAATGTCGTGAAAGTAACTCCAGATGCAGCAGCCAGAAAAAATGCATGCATAAAAACTTTACGAAGTTTGTTTATGAAATAAAAGCCAAGTACAGTATCACGTTCTTATTATATTAGAATAACTTGAGTATCTAGGTCATTATCTCACGTAGACTCCTAGCTAGACATTAAAGTATATATAATTTGACGTGGTAGAATAGATGTAATCAACACTGTGTGTGTGTGTGTGTAATATGAAGGAATCGTATCGTTTTACATTCCACTATACACGAATATACAAGTATGCCGACTGCTTATTTAAATATACAAGTCTATTTACCAGAATGGTGGAGCAAACTACATTGAAATTATGTCCAAAGTTGTCCAAAGGCTGGTCAGCAAATTAGATCCTGAAAGGATCTAAGTCATATTTTTCTCAACAAGTATAAAGCAGTGAAATGTAATCAGGTGTTTTTTTAATTTTGTTTATATCTTAAATATTTTGTTTGCTTACCTTTGATTTATTCTAACCAACTTTTCAACGAACGTAGCTTGACAACGTTTAACGAAAAATAGCTATAGACATTCCCTTTTGTCAAAATCTTTTTTTTTATTTTTTTTTTAATAATTCTTTTATCGTTTTTTATCTAATCGCTAAGGATTGAGATGTCACATGAACAATTTCTATACTATTTAGTCGTATATATTTTGATGTGGCTATGATTGTGACGTCACAACAAATACATTACAATAGCGTCACATTTAGGCATAAGCTGTGCAACAGCTGACAGAAGCATTGTCGCTGTGTAGATTAATTCTGTATAAAATGTCCTAAAGTCATAACTTTGCGGTCCAGGAATGCATTAACAGAAAAAAATGCCAAATAAAAGCGATTGTTACAACGAAGTAAGGTAAAGAATATTCCACACGTAGGTTTGTTTGTCATGTAAAACGTTGCTACATGTAAATATATTCTGGTCATTGTGAAACAGCTTGATTCTGTATGAGGTAATTTAAGAATAATTTATTCTTTTATTCAAATTTGTTTTATACGCAAATAAATGGGTATGTATTCATTGTGAGGCGATCAAAACAAACAACCTAGTTAAATTAAGTTTACAATAATAACATCGCATCGAAGGAAAAGAAATTCCTACTTCAAAATTGAATCAAACAATAGAAACTTGGAATAACTCTAGAAGCGAAGAATCGTAATTGAAATTATTTCAAATACCGTCTATACTTTCAGGCACCATGCAACTAGTTCATGAATAATTGACTGAAACTCTAACGACATGTGACTTGTATTAAAATATATTACCGCTGTGAGGCTTCCCCTAGAACATGAGCTGATTTAGGTATGGCTTTAGGCATAGGATGTTACCATACAGTTAGTCCTATGTGTGTACATAACCATAGACTACATGACTGTAATAGTAGATAGTATAATCGTATATGCGGAAGCAAATATCATCAGACTAAATGATGTATGTTTACTCTTAGAAATAGGCTATAAATGCTATGCGGCTTATCATTCCATGTTCAAAATTTCCATTGTCATCTTGTTACAATATCCCATTGAAGTTAGAAAAAAACGAAAATCGAAATGTATTACATTAATATGTATTCATACAGAACGCAGAATTTCAAGAAAGTACAACACATAAATATAATGATATTTGCAGTTCAATTTCCAACTCAGCATGTTACAAAGTTCGGAGCTTGCAAAGGGACATGGTTATACATCCGTGTGCACGGATCATAGCGTATCTTTACCATGTCCCTTCACGGGTTCCGTAGTACATGCTTGTCATTTAGAGGAAAGTGGTTTATGTTTTACTAAGAATAAAGGTAAACCGTTTATATAGGCCACATAAACCTGAGCGGTACTTCTTAATTAAGAATCACGGCAGTGGCCACATAAATATAAGCGGAAATCGCTTACTAGGAATCACTGATGTGAATGGAATTGAAGGTAAGTATGGGATAACGTACACTCGATTAGTAGGAAGTAACTCATATCTTAAATAAGGTGATTGCATAATTTTAAACAATTTTTCGACAGGTTAGATGTAGCTGTGAATGTAATATCATATACATACTACATTCATTAGAGTGTGAACCTAGGCACAGTCACACTCTAATGAATGTAGTATTTATTTTATCATACCAAAAGTCTATAATTAACCAAATTTCCAAGTTTGTAACAAATACAAGTATTGCATTTTCATCATTAAATACGGAACGCTGCGTGCTTTTAAAGTCCTTATCCATCAAAAGTTGATCCAAATAAATTGGCATTTTTTACTTCACTGTGCAGACGGCCGATTGTTTATCCTCTCTTGACTACCAAGTGAATGAAGCGCTTAGAAATCTCACTCATCTCAGCGTTACATCGACGTACTAATTACCGGCGTGTAATACACGGTAGCGACATGGAGTGCCTGTGGACCTACATGGTGCGCGATGAATCGCAATGCAACATCATGGGGGCTGAAACGAACCGTATACTCATCTTCTTTGCACGGTCACTATTTCGCACTGTTACACACACTGTCACCCGTTGCTATGGCGCTGGGAGGCACCCTTCCATTGCCTCGATGTTAAATCACATGTAACAGTGTCAAATGAACAATTTATCTTGACAATCAGATTACAGGATTTTCACTAGATGTACAATAATATAATAACAGTATAACGGAAAAGATTTGTTTTTACCACCATTTAATTTATTTAAGCGCAATACGCTTCATTCTACATTCATGTATCATACGTTTATATCAACAAAACGGTATCAATGTACGAGCTTGCATATTTTCCCGATACATACCTACCTGACACTATCAATGACCCACTACTTAACTGTGTAAATATATTTTAAAACGTTTACTTTAGTTCCCCTTCACTTTTCACTAAGACCGTTAATGCACAATAATTGAGATTAATAAATACTATGCTTAAAATAATACACACATATGTTTTTGATCATACCCAAATCAAATAAGGAAAAAAGACACTCGTTTACAAATACTATTAAATACTTATTCAAATGTAAATGTTAAATAAGACAATGTACAAGTAAAATATAGAAATGGATAGAGAACGGAACATCTAAGGTCAGATGAAGACAAATGCCTGCGGAGACAGATCCAGAAAAATGTGCGGAAGTGAGAAAAAAAATATAAAAGAGAAAACTTTGTACAGATTCACATTCAGAATACATTAGGCTGAAAAAGTATAAAAAGCCTACGAATGGTATGATATAAAGAAGCTATAATGTTGTTGAAAGAAATCTAACTGTATAATAATATCAATAATAAAAAGTGATATCGAATACGTAATATACATGTACAAGGACCTAACATGTTGTTTGGTAATAAACATAATTGAAAAAAAAAAATGTAAATGCTTCATACAATATTTTGAATGTTTGATAATAGAAAGGTGGTTACAACAAACCTGAACATAATATTGAAGATGCAATACACAGCACTGTAAATTGTTTGATAATAGACAACTGGTAAACAATTGAACATGAAATTAAGGATGCATTATACAACAACAGAAATTGTTGTTTAGCAATAGACAGGTGGCATGATTGGGTATGGATTAACCATGTCGGTAGTCAAATGTAAATCATTGTACACTTGTATACATTTGAGAGAATTTCACAGTGATGGACATGAAACATAAACCAAGGTGTGATAACACGGTTAGTAGCTCCAAATATGGAAACACAGACAAATTCTGTCTACATTACTCCTTAATTCAATACTCAAGTAGCAACGGAGAGTGGATGTTTAGCTCTTCGTGGATCGTTATTTAGGGATATTCACAAACAGTTATTGCCTAGGTAATAGGTAAAAGGCTCCAGACAGCAAATATGCTTTTTCTAACGTTAATTACGTTATACACGCAACATATTAGTCATTGTCTATTTTCAAGCACATGTCAACCATCGTTGTAAATAAGAGGCTTTATAATTCAAAATGTAAATACATTTTTGTTAAAACCTAAATGTCTATTATAGGACCATCAAGCTGTATAACACTAAATTTACAAGATGTCTCCGCTCATGTATTTCATAGAATGTTTGAAAAATGTCACATGAAGATTAATCCTTAAATATAGATTCACTTCTTTATAATGAACGTCCTCAGTCTCGCATGAATGACGAAAACAATGTAAATAACATGACACTTTGACTTGTTTCTTCAGCAATATATTGTTCAATAGCGAATTAACACGAAATTGTATCCGTTCTTCAATCCAGATGTCATTTTTAGGGAGAGGATGGGTAGACCTTTGCTTTTATGTTCTTATCTGTTTAAGAATGTGCGTCTTTACAACATCTTTTGTGATATGAAGACGGGAAGCAACCGCCTAACAGAAACAGCTGATAGGAACAGAAACAAAACGTATGAGGCGGCAGATCAAATTGGTTTTTCATTGTCCCCTAAGTAGAAAACAGCAAATAAAAAACTCGTTTGAAGGGGCCTCTAATATTGGATGCCTGTTACAATAACATGAAGTGGGACACAATAGTTCCATTTTTCCTGAACCTGCAGGGATAGGAATGAAAACCTTGTTAAAGTTGCAATACGTGGTCATTATGATGTAAATGTCGACATCTTTCCTTTCGTTTAAAATCATCCATGATAGTGCACTTGTTTTTGAGCCCGTACATTTCTTGGGTGTTGTTAGCTATAAATTATCGCTTTATCTCCCTTTATTTGTTTGATCTTTTCCCAAACTCCAGCTATGATATAGGACAAAACCAATGCAAACAAAACAATACAATAGTAACATTTACACACTGTACCTGTTCTATTTACACACTGTACCTGTTACATTTACACACTGTACCTGTTACATTTACACACTGTACCTGTTACATTTACACACTGTACCTGTTCTATTTACACACTGTACCTGTTACATTTACACACTGTACCTGTTACATTTACACACTGTACCTGTTACATTTACACACT
>JAUMHH010197401.1:0-13625 GCA_032359455.1 Chlamys rubida | reverse complement strand
GAGGCATTGTCAAGGGAGACATTAGGAAGAAGAAAGTTGTTTAGAAAGAAGAGAAAAGATAAGATCCCAAATTTAGTAATACCAGATTAAACCCAGTTGAAACATTGTAATTTTGTACATACAAACTGTACTGCTATTTGAGATGATCAGGTACAATATTTTATCTTCTCAAAATTAAACAAGTAGTCTAGCTACCACAAAGCAATTATTTTGAGTTATTGTTAAATTGTTCTGACTACTTGTAATTATAACAAGAAAGGAATAAATACAGACCACTATTTTAATAAACACATACTTCAATATGACTTAATTTGGCCTTCAATCACTTTTCAGAATTTTCCTTAATCAAGTTAATGTTCACTTATTTTTCAGTAAATATTATGACCTAAGCTTAGATACAGTAGAGTTATCTTCCTTTTTTGCTGTTTTTCATTAATAATCTACATACGTGATTTGAATTTGTTTTCTCAAAAAAAAAGTGTTCTCCATGGAAAGTATAACAGGGATTGTTATGCATACAGTAGGCCTACAGTATATTGCTGATTAGCCTACAATCTTTAAAGGATCATGTAATGTGCCAAAAGAAAAAAATATAAAGGGACATGATCTTGAGAAGAAAACAAGATTATCGTGATCGCCTTGTTCCAAAATATGAAATGCAATCAAAATATTATCGTTGTCCTATCTACGGGGCATAACCTGTCGTCTGCAAATGTTAATTTCTTCACATGCGTGCGCAAGGTGAAAGACAGGTGCTGAATCATTGCGACTGCGCTTGGCCTACGCGCACTTCCCTTCAGTGATTAGTAAACAAAATACGACGACACGCGGATGATGGACACAAATTTAGGGGATCAACCACTGATCCAAGTCCGTGCTACGATATATAAGATCACTACTAACAAACTGCATCAAGTTCAATCGTTATTACATATTCTCTACTTGTATCGGACGTAATCGGATTGTCAGAACATAAGAAATACACACTTCGAGGTGACAACGGGGAAGTCGCCATTGCGTCTGCGCCCAGCTTAGATATAGCCTGTACGCTAGCTTCGTTTGGAGCAGTATTTTACTTGAATCTATCATTAAATATTTCATAATACTTTACGAGGTAAAAGTTGAATAAATTAATAAAGATATGAATTATTATGATGCACTACCCTCACCGTCAAAGCAGTGTAGTGAAGCTGCAAATTTGGCGAAATATAGATGAAATCTGCGCAGAAATTCCTTATTTTAGTCCATCTTGAGCAGGGAAGTTCGATGTTGCTAGAGGGGGGTGGTGGAATTGAAACCTATGTCGGAATTGGTGGCGGCCTCTATGAAGGAAATCAGGGGACATAATTGTGATAACGAATTTTCAGTGCGCCATATTTTTAAAAAATCTTATTTTTTTTTCTATATGCAGAAATTATTTAAAGTTGTATGTTTTCCACGTCTAAATGGAAAAGCATAAGACTTTTTCTTCGAGATTATATTTTTGTAAAATGTTATACAATAGATCTACCATAGTAGAAATCAATTTGGAAAAAAAAAAAATCATAAATAATTAAGCAGTGGTGATCATTATTATTAAGCAGTATTAGTCACTGTTTATAACTTAATTGATTGCCTTAATTAAAAAAAGCATCGTGTATGCACTTAATGAACCATTAATCAACTAAATAACCGTTTATGATGCATTCACAATCTTGAGCATGTTGTACACAAATTGGTATCGCCGTATAATTTAATTTTGCCCATCTCCCCCATAATATTTTTTGGGGTATATATCGTATATATAGGCGTAGAATGGTTTTCTGAGTTTCCAGGTTATATTTTATAAACGTAGTAGTATTTATATTTTATGATGGCCGTGCGGAGCGAGTGTACACAAATTCTGTAAAATAAATGGTAAAAATGTAGGTTTTTGGTTAAAATGTTGATGCTTGTGTCATGCCCTTCATGTGCATGTAGTTTATGCGAGCATTTTGGCAATTAAATATTGATTTATTTTGTCATAAATATGAATTATGATTTAACTGTTTGTCTTTTATTGTGAATTTGTATGCGTGCATATGTACAAGGGCAACACCTGTTGAAAAGGATATGCATGCTAGGCTTTTATGCAAACATTGGTTATTATTCACCTGATGCTTTATTGTCTTTGAAATTGTTGAAATTTACATTTTTTAATAGGTATAATAAATCACTCCTGGTGATCATATGCATGTGTACATGAAACCACAGGTGACAATACAGGTTTATCTATCATGAAATGGACTCTACCTTTGAAATAACACTTAAGCTTAAGTTTATCCTCTATCAACGGACAGGGTGATCACCACACCGTGACATTAGAACAATACGATTAGGTAGAGTCAGTCCGGTGAGCCTTCACCACTGACCTGACTGGAGACTCTACTAATATATAAACAAAAGAGGATTAATACCCTGTTGTTTAGAGTATAAGTAGTGGACTCCTTGTTTGGGCAACTGCACCCTTAGGCATATACAGATATTCAAACCGCTGCTTGCCATAGAAAATCATAGTTCACGGGCTGGTTGATATAAGAAGGAAATCCCATATGAAAAAGAGGAAAATCTTCAAAACCTAAGTCCAGATTATTTTTGGACACAGAAAAAAGGGTGTTGCCCGGGCAACTAGGGCAACACCCCAGGGTCCGCCACTGTGACAGAAAGTGAGTGAGTGAGATAGTGCATTTCGACATCTAGAGCCCCAAACATTCATACGACATGTTAACAGTATCTGACACCTTTACGAACAACGGAAACATCAGAGTATTCCTCATATTGAGCCTCAATTGATCTTACGACCAACATAAACATCTAGACTCGGTCCACATCTAGAGCCTCGAACAATCTTACGAAAAACAGGTATCTTGCAACCTTACGACCATCGGAAACATCTAGAGTATTTCTCGTATGAAGCCGCAAATAAGCTTACGAGCAGCATTAACATCTAGACTCGTTCCACATCTAGAGCCCCAAACAATGTTACGACCAAAATATTCTGACAACCCTACGACCAACTGTAACATCTATCAAGTATTCCATATAGAGCCTCAGAAAAAATGACTATAAAAAAGCATCTCATGTAGGCCCTTTTCTCGAGCCTCAGACAGGGGTACGACAAAGAATTCTGACAACCCTACGGCCAACGAAAAAAAATCTTACAAAAACATAATTTGTCAATCTTACGACCAACAGCAACATCTATCTAGTATTCCCTATATAGAGCCTCAGAAGACTTTACGATCAAAAGAAACATATCGAGTAGGCTCTCATCTGGAGCCTCAGTCAATCTTACGACAAAGAATTATAACAACCCTACGACCAACGGTAACATCTATCTAGTATTCCCCATATAGAGCCTCAGAAGACTTTACGATCAAAAGAGAAACATCTCGAGTAGGCCCTCATCTGGAGCCTCAGACAGTCTTACGTAAAAGAAATTTGACACCTCTGTCTAGGGCCTCAGTCAATAACTTCATTCAGACATCTGGTGTGGGTGGTTTGTTTACGATCTTACTCTTTTTACATGCTAATGTCTGAGGAGTGGTTATTTTACTTAATAATTTATCATACATGTATATATAGATCTATATACCATCACCAGTGCCCCCTGTTGGGAGTATAGCTGTCAACATTAACAGTTAAACCCAGACGCTAGCTTGGTATATTTGGAAAAGTAAAACAAGGATTATAACATTACGACCATAAAGGGGGAATTTTTCTCTAGATTGTTTTTTTTTTAAATAAAAAGAAATATATGATACATGTATTTTATATGTATGTAGAAAAAGACATTATCAAAGGTTGAAGGAGTGTAGAAAAACGGCTACAAAATTCTTATATATATTGATCCTGAAATATCTTGAAACTAAATGTGAATGAAAATGAATGCTAGCATTGTAAAAAAAAAAACGTTTACAGTTGTGTTTGTGTATTATCAGTCAAAATCCACTCCAGGCTTTAAACAAACAAAAAATAACATTTCATGTGTTTTCTTGTTATATATGTAATTCATTTAACTTCTATTCAAAACGATTGCATTTGACGTAGTAATTTTTGACTTGTCATTTTGATATGGAATTTGACGCGAAATTTAAGATGGTGTGCATACAATGTATATATATATGCATTTGAATGCAAGGTACCGTTATGTCTGACGTTTAGTAAAACAGAATGAACCATAAATAATAGCTGGTTAGGACCTGTACTCTTCCTGTTTGTCAAACACATGTCACTTTAAAATATTCCGATATTTGAACAACTGCAGTAGAATCGATCCACTCGAACTCAAACTGAGATATTTCTGTTCAGTGCTGTGTCGGCGTCAGTGTTGGTTAACGTTTCGATGCAAGTGTTAAAAATCATAAATATAATCTTCAGTATTTGTACTAGAATGCTTCTAATTATCAGGCGGAAGCATTTTGGGATGAATGGCTATCAAGTTTGTATGAACGAAGGGCTTTCACTTATTTTTAAAGTCAAAAAAGGTCAAGCATATGAAAACCTTTAAACAAATTTCTTCTTAAATGTTTAGGGTGACGATACTTTGCAACTCGCATGTTAGGACGAAAGGCTATCGAGTTTGTAGAAATGAATAACCTTGGCCTGCTTTCAATGTTGAATGAGTCTTATCTGGTAAAATGGTTCAAAAACTTCTTCTGAATAACAACGAGGCTTAGGATGATGGTATTGGGCCAGTAGATTCCTGGGATAAAGCACTTTCAAATTTTATCAAATTATTGAACTTGATCCGACTTTAAATATCACAGGGGTCAAAATGAATGACCTTGACCCACTTTTTAAGGTGACGTAGGTTAAATGCGTACACGCATTTACACAATTTCTTTTGGATAGCCAAAAGCTTCGGATTCTGATCTTTGGTTGGCTTTTGAGGGTTTTATTATCTATTCTGAAAGCTTCAGTTTAAAAAAATTTGGTGCAATTGATAAATATAAACCAATACACATGTACTTCTACTGAAATGGACACAAGGCCGAGTCGATGGACGTTTGCCATACACCCGCAACATACTGTATGTCCTACTTGTGACGCATAAGAAAGGTAACACGTGTATTAAGTGTACCGCGTGCAAAACGAAATGTTAATTACAATGCAGTATTCATCAGCACGAGCAGCATGTGCTTAAATCACGAATTATCATTCGCACGTGTAATTTGTGTTCAACATTAGTGCGAACTCGTACAAAATAACAGGTTTTCCCTTCACGCTTTACGTGTAACTCTTTCTAAATAGCAGGTTCTCCCTTCACGTGTAACGCGCTCTAAATACATTTACGTGTTGCTCTTTCTTAATAAGAAGTTCTCCCTTCTCGCGTAACTCGATCTCAATAACTGGTTCTCCCATCACGAGTAACTCGCTCTTATTAACAGGTTCTCCCTTCTCGCGTAACTCGCTCTCTCCCATCACGTGTAACTCGCTCTAAATGAAAGGTGCCCATTTCACGTGTAACTCGCTCTGAATAACAGGTTCTCCCATCACGTGTAACTCGCTCTAAATAACAGGTGCCCCTTTGACTAATAACAGGTTCTCCCTTCACGTGTAACTTTGACTAAATAACAGGTTCTCCCTTCACGTGAAATTTGACTAAATAACAGGTTATCCTAGCACGTCCTGTTAATTTTACACCTGTAGACTCATATAGCCAGACACGTGTTTTATAGTACATGTAAGATTCGAGGTTTTGTTGGTGAAGACTTTATTGAACAATGTGCATTGCACGTAATCACGCGCTTTCTCTGACTTGAATAGCGGCTAATCAGTCATATCGATACAACAGTGGTAATGAAAATTCGATTTTTCCCCTGTTAACAACATGTTGAATGTAGCAATATGACCTGCCGACGTGCATATTGAAAATCGGTTAAGTGTACACGGTGTCGCTGCCTTTCACAGCACTATATACGTATACTAGTAATTAAAATTAGAGGTTTACTGAGGGCCAAAGAAAGGAAAGACAAGGGATTTGTTTTCACATCAGTTTTAAACAAATCAACGGAAATTTATTTTCGACCCCAAATAAATTGCAAGAATATTTCTCAAATGTATTTTTTGCTATACACACTGTCGGGATTACAGAAAACGCAAGTTAAAGAGCCCTGTCCCACTGCGCTGTGGTTTTTCGTAGATAAGTTACCTCCCTTTAACTTCCGTTCCCAACACTAAGGTACCTTTTGGCATTGTGGTATGGGGTTCCTCAAAGCAAGTAAGTTCTCGTTTCCCCACAAGATGTATAGTGCAAAGAAGGTAGACAGTGTTGACACGTTTGGAAACATGCTACTCAGGTTGTCCTTGATCCAGAGCTGGCCAGTGAACCCCGCTAGAAACAGAGACCATTAGGAAACTTCTTCGACTTCCCTAGCGCTTTCTCATCTTTAGAGGTTCATAAAAAATTGTCTATATGCAGAACCACTTCATCCGACGTCCAAAACAAATCTCTAAATCTTCTATCGGAACTGACAGAATTTGACAAGACAAAAGTGGTCGGTAATTCTGACCGTCAGACAATAGAGTATCGCGCAATTAGCTCGATGTTAATTGACTTAAACAAGATAGATGTGGCAGAGTGATTGCTGATCCCCGTGAGCAGTGACGTTTCTCGGTATTAAAGTGATCGGTTGTTAGGTTAGACCGCACACCAATTCACTTGTCAAGTGTATATACAGTAAACTAGAGTTATGTCGAGAAAGTTTAAGCATTAACCGTCTGATTTGAAATGCGACATTAAATGGTCAAGACATGGAAAATACACTAGCATCTGTATGAGAGAGTCTTGCACGGTGTTAACTGTACACGAAACTCACTTAGTTCTTGAAAGTGTTGTTCGTATAGACATTTCCACAGTACAATATGGTATATGATATGTGCTAATGTGCTTCTCCGGAACTCGAATTCTTATAAATAATTCGTTTGTATTGAAATGGAGAGAGACAAAGGTGTTTGTTAAATTTAAGTGATTGCCAACGACAGGCGAACGTTGTCGGGTCGTTATATGTTTTGCCCGCGTTATTCAGTTCTCCACGAGAAAAATTGATCATAGGTACGTTTAAGGGATGTTAGCACTATCATTATAGCTTTTTAGCGATCAATTAAGAATTGTAAGAAATGCACAAAAAAAAACCAAAACCCAGAAAGTACGACATATGAGAACCTCTTATTGCGTTTGGATATCTTTAAAATCGCATGGGTCGTAAACTATACCAAGGTCATTCGATTTCTATAAGTGGATGCAGGGCGACTTTAGTATAAATAAGGTGACCAAGGGTTTGTACCTAAGCGCCGACGTGAGAGTTGCTTGCATGAAATGTTGGCTACAATGTGGGTTCACGCTTACCGCAAATGTATTTGAATCCTTACTGTACCTGTTGAATGTATTCAGAACTTCTTTTATACCGGACTTTCAAAAAAAAAGAGCATACCTGTCTCATGTAAGGATAACTTATAAAACACAATGGTAAATGATTCACACAATGAAATCAGACATACAGCAAGTCGTAGTTCCACACATGTCTCTATCTAAAGTTAGACCTCGTTAAATACCGCGCCTCCGAGCCATTTAAATGTAGAATTGGTGACAGGGTTTCAAACAATTGAAATCTACATATATTTAACTTTATAAAAATGTATAGCTATAGCACATTTCGATATGTGTAGCAGGTTCGACATGAGGGCAAATGAGAGAGGTTTCCCGGTGCTGGGTTTCGGGGTTTGCTTGGAAGATATCAGTTCTTTCGTTCTCGATGTCCTTTAGGTCATTGCACATGCACGGCAAGGCCATTTTAAGCCTTTAAAGATGTATATTGATCCAGACAGATACCACCAGTTTTTAATTTTAAATATTTATACTAGAGGCTTAAATGCTAAGTAGTATCAAATAGCGAGCGATTTTGTTGCACGAGTTCTATATACTCCTACCATGCCATACAGCCCCTCGCGAACATCACGCACTGTATGTGTTGATCCGGGTTTGAAACGGACAGCAATAGCAACTAGGGGCATCCAGGGCGTATTACGTTTGAAGAAAAATTAACAAATTATATACCACTAAGGGCGCAGTTATGGTGTATAAAGTTCCTATCTTTAATATGAAACACGATCATTTGCACGTGCGGTTGTGTATATCAGACCTGTGAACGTTTGTAGCGAAATATGAGGAAATTACTTAACACTCAAAGGTAATATATATCTTCTTTACTAGATAGAATAGAAACGCTTTTTTCACTAATAGTTGTGTTACCATCTAAGACATTCTGCTTAATTTTGCATATATGTTACGCTAATTTTGATACCTACGATAGGATAATCGCTAATAAAAACACAATTAAAAGCTTCAAAGACTTAAACATCAAACCCACCTTGACTGTTAACAGTTTCATTTACGCCTAGCAAGAAATTGTGTTCCAAATTTGGAACAAAAAGTGTAAAAGATATTTCTATTATAGAAAAATGCCAAGGGTTCTCAAAGCAATCGTATTTTATTTTGCAATCCTCCCGACATTAGGTTTTCCGTTTTCTGTGAAGATTTCGACTATGTACTTCTTTGACTGTTAAAATCAATGATGGCTAGGTGCAGTCTGTTTCATTTCCTCTATCATAAATGCGCATGTCAATTCAGATGTGAACGATCCAATGGCCCTCTCCCGTATGACCTCACTTCCGGTACAACTGGTAAAAACTGGTAAAACACTTGACCTCATCAATTGACGTGCCCGTTATTTTACTTCCGGGTTAATGTGAACTGCTTAATCCTGATTGAACGATTTTATTGGAGTCATATTGTCAACTGGTACCGTGCGCCGGTCACGTGACCAGCGTAAAAATGGTAGCTCAGTAAAACCAGTGTTTTCAGCTAAAAAATAATACAATTATAGTAAGAGGTTAATACTGTAGACTGACATCTGAGACTAACAACCTCGTAATGGTATAAATCAATAATAATATACCGAAAAGATTATTGAACAGAACATGTCTTAAATACATCTACAATAACGTGTTAATTGGTTTAGGCACTTTTTTATGATACATACTGAGCAATAAGATTGTATATTCGCGGGCGTCTTGTCGGTTTTAGGTACCGGGGCATTCGGCATGTCCCGGTAAGCAAACCGGCTAAAAATAATTGCAATTAATTGCGCTTGCCGGTTCTGAAAATCGAAGCTGGCGTACGTATGCAGGGCAGCAAATCAAACAGCTCCATTGATAAGCTAATTCATTTCGATTCTGGTTTTAAGGAAACCGATTACTGACGCTCTATAACGCCTATCAGAGACCTTTAAGGTCACTTCCGTTTCGAGTTTACATATAGTTTAATTATGTACTTAAGAATTTCAGTAGCATTGTAAACCTTTTGCAGTACAAGTATTTTCAACGTTAGTACAGTAATGCCAATATTACATGACAAATTAATCTTTATTTGTTGCCTTTGGAAACTATGAGCAGAGAGCATCAAGCAAATAACGATTTTGTAAAATGACTTAAATTTAAAACTGATCAATTCCCGTGCTATACAGCTGTTACCTCTAATACAATAAAAGTGTTCTACTTCATAAGTACCGTCATCAGTTTGTGTATTTGATCTGTAATTAGATTTTAAAATTAAATTGGTGACATACATATCCGGAATTAAGTGTCGCAAACGCAATTTCTACGGACTATATTTAAATACATTTTTGTATGACACAACAAAGCCAATATAAGTACAATAACACCTGCCCCATTGTTTATAACAGTGTTAGACGATTCTGTACGCTAAGTTAACTAATTTATATACTTTTTTTCATGACTGTTTTCTGGTTATTCTCGATATTGCATTATTTCACAAACGATTACACGTACAGCGCGTGGTACATCTGTCCAGATTAAGCAGTGATCCGTACCGATGTTCATTCACGTGCTTTTCACCTTGTGCAGTATTCTATCTTTGTGTGTTTCAGTGATTGCCGATGCGGTGGGTGTCTACCAGAGGTCTATAGTTGATGTACGTACTCTCAGTCTTTATATCAGAAGGAGCGATAGGCCTTGCTCTGCTCAGCCTGTCCATCTATCGATACAGAACAGCGTATAGTGTTGTTCGTGAGAAAGCCGGGTTTCGCAGTATCACTCTACCAGCGTGAACCAACGGTTGTTAAACTTTGAAGAGCTGAAAACTTCATAAAACATTGCGCATGCTCAGTAACATCGGATCTTCAATGAAAACGGATAAATATGAAGTGTTGATTTATTAACAAGTAAAGTGTGGCACATGCGCAAAATAAGCCCTTTGGAATACATTGAGGAAATATACAACGAGTGTGGTGGATACGCATGCGCGAAACATATATTACTGGTTCCGGATGATTCACAAAATGTTTATTTGTAAATAGTGATGAGAAATATATCTTTGATGCAGTCATTGTTTCATGAAAAGTTACTAGCGCACATGCGCAATCATGTTTGTTACAAATGTCCACAAGTGCTTCTACGATTCTAAAAGAATGACGGATGTCTTCAATTATTCCGGATCCAAATTAATTTAGATTACAAATTGAAGGTAAGTTCTTTTTCATATTATTTCAATATTATACGTATATTATATAATAAGTATGTGATACTTGGTCCAAGAGAATGAAAACATTGATTTCCGTTGTTGATAGAAATCTGAATCAAGTATGGAACTCATTCATACCAAATTACAACAAACATTTTCATTCAATCGAACGGACCCCTAACTATATGCACAACGATTTGAATACATCTATATAGAGGCTTGTCTAAACCCATTGACGGCAAAAAAATGTCCAAAGTTCGGGTTGGTGTTTCAGAATTCTTTTCCTGTTTTGTCATTCTCTTAATTTTGAAATATAATGATAAACCGATTTAGACTTTTCCGGACAGTTTGTCATTTGCACTTCAAGACAACATTGTCCCAAATAAATGGTTTACCTAACGATTCTTGAAAACATATTATCGTCTTAAGTGATTCTTAATTTTAGATGGGAATTTTGCAGTATATTTTTTTTATTTTCTTTTTTACACAATTTATAAAATACCTGTATCTTTAAGACTGCTCATTACACAATGTATGGTATTAAATATATAGAAATTGTTCGCATATTTTTTTTTCTAATTTAAGAAGCACTGGAATATATATAAGTTTGATATATAATTAAATACGTCGTATAGTTTAATTAAATTTCTCTGATTAAAAACGTGAAATAAATGGTTTCAATATAAAACTGCGTACGTGCGATTTAAAAAATGACCCAACAACACGGTTGCGGAGTTTGCTGTAGTTCTCAGAGAGGTTCCGGAATTGCTGTCGGATTCAGAATAGATAGACAAGCACGCTGACGGGCTCATTGCTCCGTTTTTAATCTTCTGTGGTCTGGTTTGTTGATTGTATGGGAGTTTCTAGCCACAAACGTGAAATATAAATGACATTGAATTTAATTTATTACATTGGCTTTAACTTTAATCCAGTGACATTGTCAAGTACCATCCCTCTAACGATTACTTGATATGATTTGTTTTGTTCTCTTGAGATATTCCACTTCTTGGAATTCAATTGTTTTTTTACCTTTAAAATTACCATTCTCTAAATTAAAGAAGCAAATAACAGGCCTTTGTCGATCTCGATGGCAACTTAATTCCGTGATAATTGTTCCCGTTCTCTAAGCAAACACATTACTACGTCTTGTTTAAACTTAGCTAGTCATGTGCTTAAATACATTACTCAGCAATGCGATATATCAAGCTATCGTGATGTTTTAAAGTAAGGTTTTGCAATGATCGCGATCCTAATCAAGCCCCTTATTATGCTATTTAGGTGAACAGGTCGATATACCTGTAAGTATTGTTGATTCAGAATACATATCTAAAGATACAATGGTAGATATAACATATAGAGTGTATGTATATATACATGCATGAATATAATTTTGAAATTTTAGACATTGACATCAAAGAGAATGCAAATAAGTTTCCGTCATGATGAGTATTTACCACTCGATGAAACTGTACTTTACAACCAGACAAATCTCGGATGGTATTCATATAGACTGTAAATGCCGTGGATCACCTGTGACGTCATCATTATTATGACGTCATAATTATATTGTTAGATCCCACTGACCCTCCGTGGAAGACGGTTGTTCTATTAATTGAAGAAACATGCACATTATCTACATTAATTTGGACTAAATTCGAAATCAAACAGATTTTAATTTCTCTTATATCAACATACTCAAAATACACATTGAAATGTGTTGGTATGGCATTCACAGTCTATATGAATGACACCGTTTTGCTGGCAAATATTTCTAATTTTTATTAAGCAGATTTAATTTCTCTTATATCAAAATACTCAAAATACACATTGAATTGTGTTAATATGGCATTCACAGTCTATATGCATGACACTGCTTTGCTGGCAAATATCATAATGCGCGCTGAGATGCTTATAAGTAAAACCAACCGGACACAGCTTTCATTATATTACTTACGTCATCAGTAAACTAAGCTATTAAAGTTACATTATTTCGACCTCAGTTACATAAGATACACCGTCTGAACGTGTCAATACACGCCAACGTATTCTAGACACGTCTGATGAGGCCCTTACCTAACCTAGCTTACAGGAGCGTTAATCCGCGGTAACAGATGGGTAGCATATCGCGTGTATACACACTGTATATCCCATACCTCTTCTTATAGCGATTAACCCCATTGAAAGATTTCCAATTCAGTTTGATAAGCGTCCAACAGTTGTGTTTACTTCTAGCTTTTCGTTGCCACTTAGTACGTCTGTCATTCGTTCTGTGATCTTCTTTATCCCGTCCTGCATCGCTAATAAATATTTAACTGAGTTTTGCTTGTAACATGTCGAGTTTATTTCACTGACATACGCCATGCCAAAGGGTAATGCTTATTCAACAGCAATACGTCAAGGGGAGGTAACTCACCAGGAACATTAAAGGATAGAATACGACTTACCTTCCTACATACATGTACTTGACTGAGATATATCACAAACGCCCGCTCCTTACACATTCTGCTTGACAACGATACACTACCAACCTCTTGTCTCATATTACACAATAACTAGTCCCTATAGGAACATGGTAAAAAACGTCTTACTCGCCAACGAGACAACACAAATCTCCTGACACGTCTTACCTGGAAACGAGACAACATAAATATACTGACACGTCTCACATGAAAACGAGACAACACGAATCTCCTGACACGTCTTACTCGCCAACGAGACAACACAAATCTCCTGACACATCTTACATGACAACGAGACATCATAAATATCCTGACACGTCTTACATGACAACAAGACAACACAAATCTCCTGACACGTCTAACATGACAACACGACAACACAAATCTCCTGACACATCTTACATGACAACGAGACAACACAAATCTCCTGACACATCTTACATGACAACGAGACAACACGAATCTCCTGACACGTCTTACATGACAACGAGACAACACAAATCTCCTGACACGTCTTACATGACAACAAGACAACACAAATCTCCTGACACGTCTTACATGACAACAAGACAACACAAATCTCCTGACACGTCTTACATGACAAC
>JAUMHH010197390.1:0-13625 GCA_032359455.1 Chlamys rubida | reverse complement strand
CGGGACTATAGTTATCAGTACAGATTGTCCTGGATTTCTTTAATCCATGGAAGTCATAGGCATAAATCATCCGTTCATTATCCTTACAAAACTAATTTCACCACTCTTTGCTCAAGTCCATGACATATAAGTGCCATAACAGTCTATGTCATAAAAGTGCTATGACACTCCATCAACATTACATAGGTGGCAAACGTTATGACGATCCTCGTCATTTATGATGAGCATGCTCAGATGCACTTGGTATTGTCCTTGTCGTAGCAAGTGCCCGGATCACAGTTAATTTCGTACACGAGTGGACCTGTCTGAAAACAGTAGATCACCAGGTTACAGGGCGAGTACGGATGTGTGTGGATGGTGTAGACGGCTTTATCAGCACAGAACGTATCTGAGGAAGAAAAAAATAATGGAGAGTCAGTACAGTTAGAATGGGAAACATTATTTGCTTCCTCGCCATTGTCAAAAGATGAATGTTCATATAAGATGTCAAGCAAGGGTTAATGTGTATCCTTTGCTGTCTTGTTAAACTAGACGCGGCAGCATGTATAACATACACTTTATTTTACAAAAAAAAGTGCGAAACAGTTTTTTTTCAACTGGTATTAATCGTTCTTGTTGGCTTGGATGGAAACGCGAAACGGGTCTTTATTTGGGAGGAAACCGGAGTAACCGGAGAACACCCACGTTGGTCGGGCATTGCCGGTGATCCAATACCATGTTATGTCCGATCGGGGAGTCGAACCCTGACCGTATCTGTGAAAAAGTAATTGCACTATCCACAGCGTAACCCGACCACCTTGTACGGTACATATAGCATGACACCCCACCCGGTTGCATCAGTCGGATGATTACGCTGCAGACGTAAGAAGAAAAGGACGCAAGACAATCCTATTATGGAGTACATGTAGGGCCACATATAGATCTATGCCCTGTATCAATCATATCCTCTAGGCACCGTTGGTTCGCCCGTTACGACCAGGTAGATGGTCATGCTACCGTTTCAAGTTGTGACATTTTTGTGTGATAAAAGTTTGAAGTGATCCCTGATGGGGCCCCTATCGTACGTGGACTTTCGTCATATGACCTTAACTGTTTGCGAAGATTTAAAATCTAGTACAGCCAACCAATCGTTCCATGCAGTCAACTGTCCAGTTTGGTATGCAAATGGCCAAGACTAATTCATAGATAATGTTTTGGTTGACGCATGCTTTTGTTTATGACTTTTCGTCAATTGAACGAGTTTTTAATGTTGAAAAGTACTTACCCGGAATGACGTTGAACTCGACATCCGTTTTAGGATAGTCTGCCTTTTCTATAGCACCATCCGATCCTTCAACGACGCACCGGAAGTGTGATCCGTTATCTGATGTTTTCGGTACGAATATTAGTGTACTGTTAATGGATGTAGAACAGTTCGAAAACGTTTGTGATGTCACAGGAATCGTGCTCAGATCGTAGAACGATTGCATGCCGGGAGGACGAATTTTCCACTTGATGGTACCACTTTGTCCGTGGATTTCGGCAGAGCACTGCAACGTTATGTTCTTCTCAGCAACAACAGACTTTGGTATAATAACCGAAGGTTCCAGTTGTTTTACTGAAACACAAAAGCGGATGATGTAAATAAACAATACAGATTCACTCGATTTAGCAAGTGTTCCGATACCACCTAATGTCGTCGGTGTCAAAAATATATAACGCATCTAGATACTTATTCATGTGAAAGTTTATGTCTATTAAATATAGCATATACCGCTTATGCTATGTATTTACGTCAATGGTCGAAACATTTCCAAAACTATATACAATATATGATTATTAGTTACCTTTGACCTCTGTGACCGCGGTGAAGGTTCCCGGAACTGCCCTCACAATGCACGAGTAGTTGGTCACCCCGGAACAGTACGGGATGTCAGACTCCAGCACAAATGCAACGGCGTCGTTTTTGTACGAAATCTGGGAACTGAAATCTGGGTCAAGGACGGACACTGATGGGTACTGGAATCCGGCCGTTACTATGCCAACGGTCTCTTTAACGTCAGCGTCATGGCGTATGATGTGAAGGTCACTCCATCCAGCCACATTTATAGCCTCACAGGTCAACGTTAATTTCTTCCTCTCGACGGTGAGGTCAGAGGCCATTAAGGTCAACCCTAAAATAGAGGTCACAGGAGGGTTAATTACTGGCTTTGTGGGGTAATCTAGTGACTTCACTCCTTAAATCGTACAATCAATGCACATGCATGTATAACGTAAAACGAAAGTAGACTTTATTAGAGCGAAGCTTGAGATTTATACATACCAATGAATCTATGATCTAATCATGTTGATTTTAATATAGACAAACAGAGCCGGCTGACTTGCTCTTAAATCCTCGACGAATCGAACTGAAGCAACGGAAGGCCTACATGTATATATGAATTCTTGGGGTTTTTGGAAGAATTCCATAGCACTTTTAACAAAAACATTGAATGATATTTTGAAAGAGAAATATTTCATCTTTAATTTATTAGGAGACGCTTAATTTATATATTATCAAACTTTCATCTTAATGTTCCTTTAAAAACTTGTTAATAAATCACATTTCAACTTATAAATAATTCGCTGGATTGTTAAAGTAACTGGGCCATGCGAACTGTTTGCGTAGATAAAAAACAGTTTTTATTTAGAAAATAGAATGGAGGGCATGCATTTCATGTTCTGTTTTGGATTATTTTGAAATCTGATTCCACTGATCTACATGCACGGACATATCAAAACCTTCTATTGTAAAATGACTCGATGTTTTTATCTCTGTAATTGTAAAATATTGTGTCAATATCCGCTAACACGCTTACTAGGGTTGGAGGGTGTGGTGATAGTTGATAACGTCACTGAGTTCGGAGTTACCGCCCCTGGATCGGATGTGGTGATGTCCTGGGGGTATGCGGTAGTTATCTGTGCACTCGGACTAGCTTGTATGGCATTGTTTGGAGTTACATCATCGCCTGACGTCATCAACGTAGTTACGGCGTCCAGTTGGTCAGTGGCCCATGCGTCTGTTGGTTAAGAACAAGAAAGCATGTGACTTTCTTTAAAAAAACTTCGACTGAACACAAGTTTACCTATGTAAAATATAAATTTATACAAGACAGTCACACGTACAAACTTGAGGGATATAGCAAGTTTCTTGTTCCCCGCGACCAAATCTATTTCCCGGGAAAATATCTAGGGAAGTCGACGGTTTTTGGCCGAGGGAAACAAGAAACTTCCTATATTTCAAAATCCAATACTTTAAATGTTAATTTTTTTCCGACAAAAGTCGCACTGACAATATTCCAAGTAGCATACACTCCTCCATAATCGTTTAAACTGTCTGCTCGAATACACGATTCGTCCACCTCTTAACCCGATGGGCTTGGCCGTTTTCGTAGAGTTACGGGACCTACAGAAGTGAAGCAGTGTTAAATGTCTTGGTCTTACTCCAAAGACGGGAGGACTAATACTCTGAACGACATGACTAACTCCCGGGATAGCAAAGACTAATACTCTGAACGACATGACTAACTCCCGGGATAGCAAAGACTAATAATCTGAACGACATGACTAACTCCCGGGAGAGCAACGTCGGGGATAGTGCGGGGATATATTAAATACAAAGTACTTCATAGTATATAGAGTTGCTAAAGTACATGTAGGGATATATCAAATACATTTAAAACACGCGAGTCCTGTGTTATACAGTGATATGCATACATGTCGTACTTTTGGCAAATTACCACACGTTATACAAATATTTTTGTGTCAGAATATTAAAACATGACGTCATACCATTGTGACGTCGCATTGAACACAACGTACAGTAATTGTAGACATACAGTACAAATGGCAACGTTTAAAACTTAACGATGGCTCGAGAAAATATCTCCGGGAATATCCGCAGGAATTTATGATTAAATCTTGATCATCTGGAGACAACCCGATGCTGGGATGTAAAAAAAAGATACAATAAATGTGCACACTAAAATGATAAATACACATTTGTTTAAAGTATATTAAAAACATTTTCTTCCTTTCGGGCCAGGTGAGCTAAAAATAGAGTGTAAAGGTACGTTGTGTCAAAGCATAGACCGATACATAGGGAATACTAGAGCTACGATCCTTAACATGGAACAGCATATTTATATAATGTATATTTGTACGTCACAAAAATGTGACATCTGTCACAATCCGTCAAACTTTTGTGTAGTATATAAATCATTAAAAGTCGTCAGTGTATCAATGCACCAAACAACAGTTGACATTTTGGACATTGTTGTGTACTTTAATTTTACAGAGGTGCATTGTCTTCGGATACTTCTTGATTTAGTGTATTCCAAGTTTAGTTTCATTATATTTGAAATAAAATGAAACTTTTATCATAAAAAAAAATAAACAGATAAAAGATAGATTCATTTGACCCCCCATCATGGCACAAGTCAGATCTGTACTTTTTGTGATTGCTTAATGATGGCCACAGGCTAAATGGAAAAGGTTTTGATAGAATTAACCAAATTAGCTCATTAGTAATCTGGTATTTACAAGGTATGCGATGGTGTATCTTCACGCATGCATACATACATAATAAGTATATGGAACGAATGGAAATCATTACAATAAACAGTCGGGGCTCATTCAGTACAATCGTAGCAGGAAGTGGCGACAAATAGTTCAGGTAAATGCGACATCATAGTTGTTTATACATTTCAATTATACGCATGCGTGTCTTACCGGGTCCATCTTCTTTCTGTGAAGCCTGTAATGCCTCTACAACATAGACAGAGAGAAAGTTTTGAATTAAGGTTTGTCACGTAAGAAGTAAAATAGTAATTGTTGTTATATAACCTGTATAAATACACTTAGATAGATTTAAAATGTCTATACAGCTGGAGTGGTATTTAAGTATTGTTCCAATTCAAATCCCCATCCATAGAAATCTTTAACTGTTGATATACTGTAATGCTAGGATCACCTATGGTCACCAAGCATACGCTGGACCCGTCATGAAGCTTGGCAGGCATTTGACATTTGGAATATACAAATTTATGCGCATAAACCAACCGCAACTGACGGATACACATGTAAGTATTGGAACTAAACCAGTCAAAACATACATCCTTCAGACCCTGACGAATCTATAACAGTCACTGTGTCTGACAAGCTTGGTTTCTGTGTCACGGGGTCATGATGTTAGCCGTATAAATCCATTCAGTTCACCAATAACACGTCATCGTCTATATTAACAAATGTCTTGTATAATTATCAAATTAAAAAGTCTTTTTGACAAGATTTCTTATCGATGTTAATTAGAGGAACTCGATTAACGTTTGAAACTGTTGCTTCTTGCATGGTGTTACAATGTCAGTTTAACAAATAAATTTGGACAGTAGCGGACTTTCGATCACATGTATTATGAATTTCACAAAAAAATTATGACAAGTGCCATACGTGGTGCAGGAAACCAGAAACAACTGATTTCGCCCCCACTTTTTGTAGGTATGAGGTATGCATTATGACATTCCCTACCGGTTCTTGTTGGTATATTTCCGGTTTCGACACTGGAACCGATTTGTTCATTTGTGTTCAAATACATTGTAGCACATGTGTATGCAAAGATTGTATTTAAATTTGACTTCATTATGTAAATTTTAATTGAGCATGTTTTGGATTTATTTACAAGAATCTTTATAACTCTAGACAATAATCAACAAAAACAAAACAGGTTACTTATGGAATATACACACCTGGATTATCTGCGTTACCTGTGAAATGAATTGCCAAGGAGATAACAACCACGACCACCAAGGTCATCAAAACACTGATTCCAATGATGATGTACCACCGGAACTTGTTCTGTGGTTTCCGGAAGCCTCGTTTCAATCCATTAGCCGGGAGTTGCGTTTGTGAGGTCATATTTGGTGTTGTACTTTTCTCCCATGTGTCCTGTTGGGAAAAAGAAATGAATGTAAAACTCAAAATAAAGTTTCATATATTTGTTTTATGTAAAAGAATATAAACATGCATTAATACACGTCACGTGTCATAGAAACAGATTCAATGTTCAAAACCGATTCAACTCTGAAAAAGATAATGACTTACACATATTGTATTACATAGTTCAGGATGCTATGAATGTTCGTACATATTCTCTTATCGAACCTCTAGGGCAAGTTCTCGCGATACTGGTTCAACTGTCGACTGTACTTCTTCCCTTCACATACGCCAGACTCGAGAATAAACGAGACGGACGCTGATTGGCTGGACTTAAACAGGGATATAAACATGTGCTACTGGGATTTTCTCAGACTGAATATTGAATGATATTAATAGTTTTCGCATATTTCAGATATTGTTTTTTATGAGTTTATATTGTCCTTAGATTTCTTATATTATTTCCAAATCATTTACTGTGGCTATTACACTGCCTATTAAATATATGGCTGTTGCCGAAAACGTTAACCATGACTATCAAAAGTTTTTAGCGCCAGCCATATACTTACGCGAGATCGGCACGTACATGATGTTTGATTTTGCATAGAAACTAATGATTGTACTCGCCACCCCAGCAAAACCGGGGATTGATAAAATTATATACCCGCTGTTCCCACTATATAGTGTAAGAGAGAGCAACTAATGTTGGGACCTCATGCACGCATGCATTACGACCTTAGCTGTTAAAACCAAATAAAACAAAACTGGTACACGTGTAGTCTATGCAAGGATGCTATAGGTAATGAGCCGTGTCTATTTTATAAAGCATGGGTACAAATAGTACAATTTATGTCTACAATACGTAAGGTAGATAGAGACCAGTGCGAAGCAATTATGCCAATTAAACATCGTTATAAGTCCTTATGGCATACATATATGTATGTAGTATTCGACAATGATTTTGTGGTTTAAAACATGCGTCCCGAAACAAGTACAAACTATTGATGCGAATCGTAGACAAACGTTGTGATAATGTATATTCATTATAAGAACGCAACCTTAACTAAGTCAACGGAAAAAACGTTCCGTCTTAACGTCCGCGTCAATAACAAGTTCCAAAACATGATTTTGAAATTCATTAATTACGAATATTTAGTAATAATACTACGATATCGTGTGAAAGACAGAATGCCATTGACCGGATAGTAAGTATGGCCTAATCTGTATACGTACAAGTACATTGTATACGTAGCCTGAGGGATGCTGACACATCACTAATCGTCACAGGCTTGAGTAAGTACAGATAAACACGGAGGATAATGATAATAATACGTTGTCAGCAGGTATGAATGTCCAGCACGTACTGAAAGATCAAACGATTAACCCCATATAGCAACAGACGTGTGCTTAATGCTTCAATGAATTTTAAACGGCGTTCACATTTCTGAACCGTGATTTATCGTAATTTATGCAAGGAATATGACGTATAACATATCGACGGTGGATAATTCAGTTAAATTGTCTCCCTTTTCCCCGCCCCTTCCCCCGCCCCTTCCCCTACTCCCGCCGCTCACCTAACCCTCTCCATAACATACGTTCAATTTTCCACAATGATTTATTTCATAAATAAACTATGTATTCACCCCCAAAAAGTTTTAATTTTATACATTGTCTAACCCTTACAAGGGGCTCGGGCGTAGGTGTATACATGTACGTATGTGGCGATTTTACATATTGATAGACATATTCCCGATTGTCACATAATGTTTACATGTACGATGACGAGTAAATGCATATCATGTTTATTTTAAAAATCTAAGGTGATATTTGACATGTAAATATTTATATTGACCTCTGTTCTTTTCCCATTTCTTGATAATGCCACTCACATCCTACAGTGTGTGGTCCTGGCTGTCCTGTCAGAGCTGTGGTTGTTTTACATACACAAACTGTCGTTAATTATATAGTTCTGTATATAATTATTTGACGACTAGTACATCATGTACGATGTGTACTGTGTCACCTTTATCATACAAATGACCAGTAAATGTTTGGTAGGAAAAACGAACGAAATGACTATTGCATCGATATGCCAACTCGGGTACACTTTGTTACCAAATGAAACTGTCGGAGTAACGGATAAATATATCGGCATTTGGAAGACCATGATACCGAAATCTCGTACTTGACCATGATAGCTCCAAAGTGGTGGACACAGAGAGCAAACCGTCTAAGCGCATCACAGCTGGCCAGTTCTGAATCGAGACGAGGGGGAGGGGGAATCTATAAACAGGTACTGAACAAAGTGTACCCGAAATGACTTGTCGATTTAATCGTCATATCGTACATTGTTAAAACCGAAGTGAGCATACGTTGTAGTACGCTTTCCTGGTTGCCTGTTTGAAGAAAAAATAATCTGCAAAAAAGGAATAGAAAAAAGGCATTGACAGGTACAATGTACCTTACTCAGTAGGGTATACGTAATACGTATCACAGAAAGACCCAGAGTAGCACACTAAAACATCTCTATCAACCCACAACAGGAGACGGGAGGTTCACCTCAGGCTTGATGTACATGTCCCTTATGTTTACTAGTTAGAGCTTACTGTAACTTGATGTATATGTCCTCCTCAATAATCCGAAGCCTCCTCTTAACTCCAAAAATCGAAGTTGTTTGTCATCTGATGTATTTAGCCTTTAGACATGTATAGTCTCCTTTATGTTCCATTAGCCACCTCTAAACTCCAAAAATCGAAGTTGTCTGTCATCTGATGTATTTAGCCTTTAGACATGTATAGTCTCCTTTATGTTCCATTAGTCACCTCTAAACTCCAAAAATCGAAGTTGTCTGTTATCTGATGTATGTAAATGTAGCCTTTGATTATAGTCTCCGTTATGTTCCATACAGTGGGAATGTCACCTGATGTATGTAGCCTTTGATTATAGTCTCCGTTATGTTCCATACAGTGGGACTGTCATCTGATGTATGTAGCCACCTCTAAACTCCGAAAAATCGAAGTTGTCTTTCATCTAATGTATTGAGCCTTTAAACATGTTTATGTATAGTCTCATTTATATGCACATAGCCTCCTCAATACTCCACAAAGTCGGAACTAGCTGTCACTTTCAAATACTGATGCTCATACATGTATGTATCTAGTTTGATGAAATGACATTTCAGATCAGAAATGACATGCAGCACATGTTCTGGGCTATAAGGTATGTAGATGTGTTGAACACGTGCAAGTTGCCTTTAAAAAGAAGTTTTTTACACACCAAGTTACTTCTATCTATATAGACAGGTACCTTCCATAGTCAGGATTATTATAGACAGATGCCCTTCCTGTTCCGGAAATATTTATAGATAAATATCCTGTCCTGTGACGTAATGTTTTAGAGAGGCACGCATCTCATTCGGGTATAGTACATTATTTATAGCAAGGCGACCTCGTCAGTCAGGTAATACTTATCAATCTCTTCCCAGAGTGACTGTCAGGAACGACAACTCTGAGTAGAGATTTAACATTTACAAAGGTGTCCTTCCTTAGGTAACATTTATAGACAGGCGCCTTCCCAGTGAGGTTATACTTGTATACTTAGATCTAAACCGGCGTCCACCCAAGTTAGCTTTGTTATATACTGATGTACTCCTCAGTCAGATACTATTTATACAGGCGCCATCCCCAGTCAGTCTATATGTAGAAGCAGAGAGTATTGTGGCGTTACAATTTGAGTGACGTCATGAAGAGAATATTTACCTGCTATTTCTAAAAATAGCAAAACCGAGTCAATGTCATTATTAGGATCTTACTAATGAAGATGTTAGGAACACGTTGTGTAATCTAATATTGATATGTATGTGTCGTTATATTCTTTATCAGGTAATCTTTGTAAACAGGTCATTTTATAATGAAATTTTCAATATCAGATATGTTTATAATTGCCCTCCGCTGTCTGGTAAACTCTATAAAAACGTTTTCTTTATAGAGGTACATTTTTCCACTTTCGATTTTTTTTATTAAAATCCCGAGCAGGAGCTAGGAAATTTTATTTTATTTTATAGCCAATAACCTCGGCATGGCCAGTTGGCATCATAACACTTCTCAAGCAGAAAGTAACGATATCAGTCTGCCCGAGGGCTGATAACGGGTCCGAGGGCTGAAAACTGGCATGCTATCGTAAACTTTCTACCATATGTTTAATTAGTTACACATAGTGAATCAAAGAGGAATTCAAGTAGATGATATAATCAACAATATACACTACAGAAATAGAGGTTATTTATTACATTACCGTTTGGAGATCATACCCATTATACGCCCGAGTGTGTCTGTTACATGTACACAACATGCAACAAATCAAGTTCACATTCCTCAGATATTTTATATGTTATTATTGTATTGGCTTGTGAAAAAATATAGTCACAATTTCCCGACAAAACGTTTGAATTCCGCATACTTTGCACAAAGTTTTCTGTACCAGTCCTCTACTCCCAACCTTTAAGTGTTTTTTCCCTGTTTAGCACTATCCTTCTGTATTAACCAGTCTAATTATAATATCAACAGTTCACAGTGTTACAGCAATGGCACAAACATGTTAGCAAGTTAACAACCACAGTTACAGCCATGTTACTAATGTTAAAACCAAAGTTACAGCCATGTTACTAATGTTAAAACCAACGTTACAGCCATGTTACTAATGTTAAAACCAACGTTACAGCCATGTTACTAATGTTAAAACCAAAGTTACAGCCATGTTACTAATGTTAAAACCAACGTTACAGCCATGCTAAAGCATGTTACCAAGGTAACGACCAAAGTAACAGCCAAATTACCAAGACAAAACTAACGGTAAAGCCATGTTTCTGTAGTTACAATTAACATTATAGCTATTGTAACTATGTTGTTAGGTTACAATCAACGAAACAGTCATAGTTAGTATGTAATTAATGTTCCAACGAAAAGAATATTACCAAGGTAACAACGAAGGTAACAACTAACGTCACAGGTATGTTACTATCAGGTTTCAACTAGCATTACAACAATAAAAAGTAAGTTACTATGGTTACAACTTAAGTTACATGCATGTTACAATCGTACTATGGCTACAGCTAACGTTACAGCCATGGCAAGTGAGTAACTAGGGTTACAACTTTCGTGACAGATAATATGTTGCTATGTTTACAGCTAATGTTTCAGCCATGAAAAGTAAGTTACTTATATAGGTTACAGCTAACGTTACAACCAGGGAAATGTGTTAGGGAAGTTACAGTCAACAAGGTTTAATGTTGTCGCTATGGTACCAAGAAAGCAACCCATGTTGAACTATGTTACTACATCACCATTGTTGTTACTAAGATTACAGGACAGGTGTTCAAGGTCACTAGAATCATATGTTGTAACATTTTATCTAATACTTTATGTCTATCACGTACAGGGGCCCTAATGAAGCGTAACAATATTCATCAGACGATAACTTCAAACTAGATACACACAAACCACATTGACAATTTCATTCTTTGATGAAATCAACTTAACTTCATATCGATAAATTAACTCTGTTTACAGAAGATCTTACCTCAGTTAACCCGGGCCCTGTTATACTAGACGGTGCATAATTTACATAAATATGGCTAAGCCGTCAAACATTTGTAGCGTTGCCGACATTAAGTATTTGAATACTAATTAGCAGGAACTGGAATATCCGACAGGAAGCGATATAAGTTATATAATAAAGGAATAACTTTGTATGCTTGTCATGAATGGAAAAGATACAACTTTCAACTCATGAAATATTACATATTAAAACGCGACTTGAAAGGAAAACGTGATTTTAGCATTACATTTAAAAGGTTAATTAAGTAAATTAAACATGCAATTTGTGCAGTTGTCATTGCTAATGTGCACGTGTCGTCTGAAGTTTAAGTCACGTGGTAGCTAGGTCAGTCTCGATTTCGTTAACAAAGGAATGTCATTAAAGGAACCTATCTGTACAAAGTATTGAAAAAAAATATTACTTGTCACTTTCCGTCGATTGTCTCCGCTTGTACATTGTATTTGTTTAGAATTAAACCTATTTTATATCTACGAGTTCTGTGGTACTATCTGCCTGATAGTGTGCCGCACACAACTCGTTCAAACACGAAACCAATCCCCCATATAACGTCTGTGGAGAAAAGATATTTTGGATCTGCTATATAAACTTGACTTTGTGTGTTTCGGGGAAAAGGGAAAAATCCCCTTAAAGAGTAAGACACGAACTAAGCTAATCCCCACAAAAGTATAAATGGACCAAGAACCAACACTTTTGTCGTAATAATAGCGCTACAGAGCTGATGTTTCCATTACAACATATACACCCCAAATAATAATTCTTGTATCTTGTATCTAATAACTACTGGCGTCCGGAGAGCGAATTTTCAGGTGATTGACGAAATCAAGTTTAGTAATGTTCCAATGCTTAAAAGTAACCTGAATATAGAACCTACACATGTTCTCCTCCTTACCTTCCTTAACCGTAAATGATATTTTAAATTAATTCTCCTACAGTAAGATGCAGCTAAAACATTATTTTTTTTTCAATTTTCATTTATGATATTTATTTATGTAAACGCCATCGATTGTCTATTCATTTTCATATGGAGAGAAAACACCTGAAACAAAGTATGAAACTTTAAAAATTTAAAACAGTAGAATACTCACCATGGGATAGTCATCGTTCGGGACATCCGATTTGACCATGATGATGTCCAGTCTACATAGTTGAGGCCATCTGTGTCCGAAGTTCCTGAGGGAGGCGGTCAGTCCAAACAGTGGTCAGCGTCACGCCTCACTGATCACTCCCTACAGGCACGCGATCTTTTCACAGATTATGTTTTTAGGAATGATATTTAACTATAAATCTGGTGTATACCGTGTGTCACCCTCCCGGCGTTAGACATCTGTGTTTGGAATCCCTGGATTCGCCACTCTGCAGCTGAAGGATATTCTGAAGAACGACCAACAGAAAAAAAATTGACATGCATGTAAAGAGTGTGCTATTTGTATGCATGTGAATACATAATTTAGATTTTATTTACGCATCGTGATTTACTCTAAATAGGACGTCACGCCTTTTATTATTTAAACAATAGTAAATGTAGGTCTATATCATGTATTTCCAAAAATAAAAAAACAGGCTATGCATTTTAAATGTAAAGAAGAGATTGTTTAAATAATTGCAATTTCAACTGCAGGGCGTGAGATGTCGTAAGCTCGAATAGCGCGAGGATATCGAGGGTGTGATTTTTTTAAACAAATTAATTAATAAGTTGATTATTTATCCAACTTTTCCGAATCCCAAGTTATATATTCTACCATAATATACAAACAAGTGTTGATTATATATATTCTACATGAACTGCGATTAAATCTTGCTTTGATCGATTTCATGGGGTGATGAATTGAGTTGGTCTTAAAACAATTTCAATGACCTGCGAAGCAGTTCATGTTTAATTTGTTTCAAGACCAACTCAATTCATCACCCCATGAAATCGACCAAAGCAAGATTCAATCCTTACATTTCAATCAACGTGTTTTTTCTCTCTCAATAATTTGAACGTGTGAAGTCCATTCTGATCGTTTGTCCCAGGTTCTGGAGCTTGTGCAAGTCTACGTATTGACGTAATGTAAAATAAT
>JAUMHH010197379.1:2842-13629 GCA_032359455.1 Chlamys rubida | reverse complement strand
TCAACTTATTGTTATAGGGTGGCCACCTCAACTTATTGTTATAGGGTGGCCACCTCAACTTATTGTTATAGGGTGGCGACCTCAACTTATTGTTATAGGGTGGCGACCTCAACTTATTGTTATAGGGTGGCCACCTCAACTTATTGTTATAGGGTGGCCACCTCAAAAGTGTCCATGTTGTGTCACAGGGCCTAGTCCATGGACTGGAGCAGACCCCAATGCAAACTCTGGTAAACTGATTGAGTTTGTCTCTTTATGCCCAGCAATTGTATGTATATTTACATATTATATTCAACTGTTTCAAGCTATGACTCGGAAACTAACTTCCTAGGAGTGTGGCCAGACCCTAGGGTCAATTCTAATACCATGACTGTGTTCACCTCTTTTGCCCAGCACTTGTATATATGATTATGGGGTGGGGATTTCAACTGTTTCTAATACCGTGACTGTGTTCGCCACAATGCCTAGCAATTGTATATATTGAATTATTGTCAAGATATGATATGTTTTTCATATTTCTTTAATCATTTCTACCTGTTTAATTTAGTTACTATATGTTTCTTGATTACAAATACAGGTAGGGTAACTTAGCGGGTTTTGAATACTATCGCTCTTTACCCTGTTTTACAATGTTGATATGAGTAGCTACGGGGTTACCTGTTCTATGCCAGTAGGATGTTTAGCCAATCAGAAATAAGACAGGCCGACCTCCGGTTAGAGAAAACATTCACCTGCCCAGCACCCTCACCACCTAGGGATGCTTCCAACCAAATATGGTTGATATTCTTATCTTAGTTAAAGAAGTAGTCGATTAAATCAATATGGCCAAATCAACCCTTCTTTGCACCCAGTAGTCAGGTGGCTTAGCAAATTTAACGTTACCGGCCGGACAAAAGTACCAAATTTGGCATGGAGTTTCTTTTCGACCTATCTATTGATTTTATCCGTGGAACCCACTTGATCGGTTCCGATTTTCCAAGATGGAGGCCAAAATCCAAGATGGCCGCCAGAAAAAAAGGTAATGTCATATATCGGGCTGTAAAACTCAGAAATAAACAAATGAAGTCTCAATTCAGTTGTTTCCGGGGTCACTGAAACAGATTCTGGTCACGGCATGTTTCTCGGGTCACCCATTTCCAAGATGGCCGTCAAATTTCAAAATGGCCGCCCAAAAAATGGAATTTCGTATATCTGACTGTGAAAATCGGAAATGAACAAATAAGGTGTCAATTCAGGGGTTTCTTGGGTCACTGAAACAGATGCTGGTCATGGCATTTTGCTCAGGTCACCCATTTTCAAGATGAAGGCGAATATAACAGAAAATACACATGTTGTCACTGTTAAGAACATACCAGTAGTATTCAGGAATTCTATCTACAATGTTTCAATACAATGTATGTCTACCAGACAGTTCAAAAGTCAATGTACCCTATTTGGATGAACATGTGCACCGACAAAGAGATGTGCAAGTCAGATTTGCCTTGCTGCATTTGCAGACTGTACAGGCCCTTTTGCAGCCACATTTCACGAATTCTCTGCACGCTTTAGACGCCTCTGGAATGGTAGACCAGACAGGTTCCCATGAGTTCCCAACTTTCACCCACGCATAGTCGGTTGGACATGGATTCGTTTGTTGAGATAACATGCATGTTGTCCAAATGCCAGCCTGGTATACTGCCCTCCTTGTGTGCTGCAGTAGTGCATTCTGAGTAGGTGGTATCTTGTCAACAGCTTGCCTTTTCTGGCTGAACAGCTCCATCCGGGCACTGTTAACATTCATGGCGTTACTTGTTTTGTCATAAACTACGACAACTAGTCTCTCGATTCTTTGAAATGATTCAGAATGTAAGTCAATGTGCTCAAACGGATGTGCGGCAAGATGAACAAAGGCATCAGTAACTTCCTCATAAGCATTCCATGCCTGCCAGAACGATTTCTTCCCTTTCCCTCTGAACGCTGATGTAGTATCACATCCTGACAAGGAGTGGAAAACGGGCAGGGAACATGATTTACGTTCACCAAGATGGGCACAAATGGCATTGATGTTGTAATGAGTGTAGTTCTTTCCGGTTCCAAATGCTACCCAGAGATCAAGATCAGTATTTATTTGAGAGAGTTCATGAAACACACCGATAAGAACAACGACGACGTCTGTGTCCACAGTTCGCACCTGGATGGATTTTGCTCCATTCTCCAAAGCATGCTTCACGTGAACCACAATCCTAGTGTCTGCTTCTTCCTGATTGCAGCTGGACATTTCGATCTGCGTTCCAACACATGTAACAAGCTCTCCAGCTGTGATATATACCGAACACTCAGGAGGGATGCTGCAATCCGCAACCTTTGACGACAAGAATTCAAAGAGTTCCTTCTTGTTGATTGGATCACGGAGGAAGTCATTCCAGTTGCCCGGCAGCTTGGTGTCAGCTGATACTTTTCTACGTAAACCTTTGCCTCGTTTCTCCCTGGTTCCTTCCTTCAGGCTATCTGGCCGGTATTCGTCCCACACAACATCCACTCGCTTTGTGTCACGCAGCTGACGTTCCAGATGGGGTATAAACACATTGTCAGCATATTCCTGGAATGTTGAGACATTTGTTACAGGCAATGAATGTACTGTCACCGCACCATCCAACACTTTGCAGTCATAGAATACAGGTGCCTCTGTCTGGTTCGGCTCCTCGATACATTGTAACAGATGACATTTGGTACCAGATAGATTCAGCTTTCCAAACTCAGATAGGGATGGAGGATACGACTGAACTTCGTGGGAAAAGAATTCACTGATGTCACCATC
The DNA here is from genome assembly GCA_032359455.1 of Chlamys rubida. Classification (NCBI taxonomy): domain Eukaryota; kingdom Metazoa; phylum Mollusca; class Bivalvia; order Pectinida; family Pectinidae; genus Chlamys; species Chlamys rubida. Next base: position 10,832 of record JAUMHH010197379.1, on the reverse strand, counting down.
TCTATGTTGTAAGGAGATGTATAACTGGCCGAAGAGTGCCACATTGTTCTCAAGCACCCTTACTTTCTTGCAATCCTTCGATCTGACTTTGAGCTTTGTTGAGAACAGGGGTAGGGAATTCTTTGAGATCGTATCATGTATGGAGTGACTCCGATCCACGAGCACAGTCTTCACATACTCCTGATACTTCTTTGTGCCTATGTCTTCCAGTGTACGAATTGTATTCACTACCGCATCATTCGCGCAGTTACGGCTATCAAGAGTTACCAACTCTGGGAAGTCATCCAGGAAGGGATTTCCCATCGTGCGTATTGTGTTAGATAGGCTATCAACCTGTCGCTGGAAGGTTTTCTGTGCTGCAAGTCCCTGTTCATGGTGTTCGAAGTTAGCGGGGTTTTCCGGATCATCGTCATGAAGATATCCATTCTCGTACTGTCTCAGAAGTCTGGCAAGCTCCGGTCCAGCGGTCATCCAGCGTCTGAAGGCAACTGGATTCTCAGTGAGTCCTACTGCACCACCGGATGCTTTCACCACTTTATTCTCCTGCTCATGCGCTTGGTCTATTGGGATCGCAGAGTATTTGTGTGACGACTTTGCGATTGTCCAGTGATTCCGAGTTTCAAACTCATCTTTGATCTCTTGTGGCAGCGCCTTCATGTCTCTGATGTGTACAGGCAGCCACCGAGAATAGTTCACATGGTCTAACGCAAAGAACAATGGTACGAGTGCCTCTAATACAGTAACATACAGTGGGAAGTTTCTCTCCCGATGGGCTCTAACAAATATGAGAATCAGAATCTCATAGTGTGCGATCATGTACCAGAACTTGAACGTGGGAGATTTCATACACATTTGTTCTAGCCAGTTGCTGAAACTCTCATCAACATTAGATCTCTGGTTGAATGCTTCATTCAGTAGCCTGTGAAGAACAAGAACAGTGACCTGGTGGGCATGCCGAGTCCTGGTAATGTGTGATACCTTCAGGAATGAATCAGCTGTTCCAGATGAAGCAACTTCAGATTCAGTGAGAGCTGTCGTCCAACCTGACCCATCTAATAAATCGCCAACGGTGTTCCATAGCGCCTTCTCAATGTGCAGTCCGCCCATCATAACTACATATACTTTCTCGCCATAGAGATCTGGCCATTTCCATTGTACGTACTTGGCGAGCGTGAACAGAGGCTGGTCAAACGTAATCACTGGAATTTGTCCTGGGTTGAGATACTCTGTTGCCTGCCGATGCACATCCATGCCATGTTTAATCATTGCTGGTGTGTCTGATTTTTCATAGAAGAGAGGGAGCAGTGCACATATTGCTGTTAACTCCGATGTTGGCTGTGGTCGAGTGGCGTGATAAGCAGACCAAGTAAGTGAACTCGTCTTGCACAGTTCCACATCACTGATATGTTGAAGACAATGTTCCATCCAGTCATATTCTTCACGTTTTGCATCTTCCAGGTCAAGCTTAACAGGTTCACTATTACTCTCTGGTACCTGAACACCAGTAGACTTCAACGAAACTGCAGGAACAGAAGCATAATGGTCTGGAAGCGAGTGAGTATGCGCCCTTGATGGCGGTAATGTGACAGGTTCCCTGATGACACCGGGTTCCCCAGTGCTTGGGAATTGAAATGTACTAATGCCAGTGCCATGAAAAGATGTCGTGGCTGTTGTTGCACTTGGATTGTGATCGAGATTGTCAAGAGCGCCCACAGTAAAGAGTCCTTTTCGCAGAATAGTTGGAGCCACTACACCATCATCTTCAAACCTCTCACATACAGCTGTGGCTAGCCACTCTTCAATCTGCATCACCATGTCATAGGAAACACTGATACCCATCTGGTGTAACTGTTGGATGATCTTTTTACTTCTAGTCAGTGCGTGTATATTTATGCCAATATAAATTGGTAGTGGAGGTTCTCTGTCCAGAGTGTGCCGGACTTTCGTAGGCGAATTGGGTTTACTTTTCTTGATGTTGTGGACGATGGTTTGTCCAACAGTTAGACACACTTGTGAATCGTTACTCTCTATCAGATTTGGACCATTAACAATCATGGACACGAGACACTGTAGACTCGATGGTAATGATTCCTCCTGACAACGAGGTGGAAACTGGCCGATGAATTGGAATCCTTCATGATGAAAGATATCCTTTCTAACGATTGTTGCTGCTTGTGCCAGTAACAGGGCGTCTTCAGTAAAGTCACGTTTTTTCAGGGCATCTTTAATCATGTCTTTCATTCCATCCTTGAATATTATAACAATGTTCCGGCCATCATGTTGTGCTTGTGCATCCGAGAACCGTTCAAGCAACTGCTCCTTAAATCTGGTTTTGTTGATAGTCTTTATAATTTTCAGCTCCTCAAGCCGATTAACATACAGGGTGTGTAACTCTGATAATTTGAAGATAAGAGTGCCAGCATTGACTGACATTTCAATATAACCAGCAAGTTCAACAAATGTTCTTGACTCATTCATTATATCGTCTGTGTTTATTGTTGCCTTCTGTAACTGTCTCATATGACTGCGATATCGATTTCGAAGGTGGGTCAAACAGGTTAAATGATATGTCGCATCCATGGCTATGAGATCTGACCCAACGATTCTAGCAAGTAGCTGGGTATCCTGCAGTTCACTAATCATAGTCTTAAGGCCCGTATCCATATCATATGATGAAACGTGGTGGAGGGGATTATCCTCGGCTGCGCCTTTCTCGCAAAAGAAACATTGTTCTACCATGTTGATTGAGCGCCGCTTACTAGGTTGTCTACATTGTTCATTATCATTTTCATATGGATTGGATTCCTTTCGCTTTCTCGCTCTTGCCAGTTTGTAGTTGCTGAACTGTACATGACAGGATTTATGCCACGACGCAGAATTGTTCACAAACGTGTCAACGGTTTGATCACTCCCAAACTTCAGTCCAGTTGGGAGCAGATTAATCTCACGGAATTGTTCAATATTCGTCAAGCATGACTGATATGCAGATGTCTTATCGCCGCCTACTGACGGGTTGAGAAGGGGACATCTTAACTCTTCAGCTGTTTTTTCTTGGCAGATGATGCATCGGCTAAAGTCTAGCTCCATGTTGCTTTATTTGAAAAGACATAGGATACTGTAATATCGAAACAAGGTGCCCATGTGCACTGATAAATTCAGCGTTAGTAAAAACCGGAAAAATGAGTTTACACCTATATCCAAATTTCTGTCATACATCTTAATGTTGTATTGGCGGCCATTTTATAATTGGCCGCCATCTTGGAAATGGGTGACCTGAGCAAAATGCCATGGCCAACATCGTTTTCAGTGACCCAAGAAACCCCTGAATTGACACCTTATTTGTTCATTTCCGATTTTCACAGTCAGATATACTAAATTTCCATTTTTTTGGCGGCCATTTTGAAATTCGACGGCCATCTTGGAAATGGGTGACCTGATCAAAATGCCATGGCCAACATCGTTTTCAGTGACCCCAAAAACCCCTGAATTGACACCTCATTTGTTCATATCCGAATTTCACAGCCACATATACGAAATTTTATTTTTCCAAGGCGGCCATCTTGGATTTTGGCCTCCATCTTGGAAAATCGGAACCGATCAAGTGGGTTCCACGGATAAAATCAATAGATAGGTCGAAAAGAAACTCCATGCCAAATTTGGTACTTTTGTCCGGCCGGTAACGTTAATCCTGAAAACTGTTGCTAAGCCACCTGACTACAGTTCTCAGCCCCCTTGGGGATCAGCCCCTCCATTTGTAAAATGTTGAATCCCAACCACCTAGGGATGTGCTTCGAGTCAAAATTAGTGAAATTCCAATCAGGCATTAAGGAGACGACGGACAGACGACGGCCAGACGACGGCCAGACGACGGATTGACGACGGCCAGACGACGGACAGACGACGGACGCCGCAGTAAGGTATTAGCTCACCGTGGTCCTTTGGTGAACTAATTATAGAGGTGTGGATGAAAAGTGGCTAATGAGAATTGGCCGATTCTGTTTACAAATAGATTTGGCAGCGTTGAAAACGTCATCCAGGTGACGGATTAAAATGCGATTTACATGTGTAATTGGGAGTTTACGACTTTCACGTGGATGTTTCAACCTCCAAGCAGCGGAGTTAATCCACCCTAATAGATCATATACTGATATTTCTGCTTACCTTTTGTCTTCTCGAGTATTTTCTCTTACAAATGGCAAACAAACTGCAACAAAATATAAGCGAAATAGAGTTTAGTTACAAGATCCCCTTGAGTCCATGTTGTAACAAAACCAGAAATAACCTTTTAGAGAAATTTCAGCGGGAGTAACATATTCCTGACATAAAGCATCACAATTAACATATTTGTGCATAATATTCATGAGAACTAAAACTATTAATGAGTAAAATGTTATAATAATGGGATATTAGAGTACAATATATTCCTGACAATTACACAGCCCTTCTATTAAGTATTCGAATTCAAATGTTAAAGATCATCTAAATCAAATTTTGAAGTAAAATGATATGTTTATGAAACCTAAGTAACTATAAGTAAAATGATATGTCTAGGAAACCTAAGTCACTATAAGTAAAATGATATGTCTAGGAAACCTAAGTCACTATAAGTAAAATGATATGTCTATGAAACCTAAGTAACTATAAGTAAAATGATATGTCTAGGAAACCTAAGTAACTATAAGTAAAATGATATGTCTATGAAACCTAAGTAACTATAAGTAAAATGATATGTCTATGAAACCTAAGTCACTATAAGTAAAATGATATGTCTATGAAACCTAAGTAACTATAAGTAAAATGGTATGTCTATGAAACCTATGTCACTATAAGTAAAATGGTATGTCTATGAAACCTAAGTAAAATGATATGTCTATGAAACCTAAGTGACTATAAGTAAAATGGTATGTCTATGAAACCTATGTCACTATAAGTAAAATGATATGTCTATGAAACCTAAGTCACTATAAGTAAAATGATATGTCTATGAAACCTAAGTCACTATAAGTAAAATGATATGTTTATGAAACCTAAGTAACTATAAGTTACATGTACGTTTGTACATTGTTCATGTTTAATAAGAAATAAGGTCATATTCAATTCACAGAAAAAAATACATGAGTTATCCTAAGTGTTTAAGGACATGTTTTGGGCACTTGGCCAAGCCCTGTTATATACGCCTCCATGTTAGTCTCGGTGATACTTCTCGGTCTTCACTGATACACACTTCAATACGATTCATCAGTTTAGAAATATGTAATATCAAAGTATTACTTCATAAACAAACGTGTAGTACATGGTGTATGAAGTAACACTTTGATATTGGTAGATTCCTGTTGTCATAACGATTCACAACGTTATTAGCAAAGTGGACGGTATGACAAAGAATACACATGATTCGTTAAAGATGCACGTGCAGTAAACTTGTTTCCGATATTATTACGTCAAATTTTGCCTTGTTTGCAAGATTATGGCTTCTGTGGGATCTCTGACTAAGTCGGGCATTGCTAGGCTCACTCTTAGTATTAAAACATTGACAAGTGTGTGTTTAACTGATACTAGTCTTGTTAAACCAGACCTCCCGTTTCTAAACTCCGATAAAAGTTATATTTACAACTTTTTACAACTTCATTCCTGTCAAACGTCAGCGGCAAGCCCTTCCAAAGTTAAGCTCTGAATCAGCGTCAGTAACCATTTTAAGTTTCAGCAAGCCCTGTATTGATGGTTGTCTCGAAAATTGGGTTTAAACCTGACAGAACGAGACGAGACTACCAACGACCATATGGAAATATGTATAAAAATGAACAGAGTACACGGAATGAAAATAAAGTACATTTGTTGTAATGAAATCAATATTTCATTCATAACTCCATCACCTTGCATTTTCTCAATATCACTACTAACCTGAGGAGCTATCCTTCGGATTGACCCATTGAATGGTCCTGATCTAACGTGTACGTTACATAGTACTAGTGTGCCCGCACAACGGATATACAAATCAAATATGTAAATTACCACCCATAAGTCATGCATGGCTTACTGACGTACATGATCATAGAGCCCATTGGGAGGAATATCCCTGCAAATATCCGCAAGACTATGGCTGCAGGTTCCGAATCCGGTACCTCGTCAGCCGTGGGGCCAACGTTCACGTTATCCTTGGGGACCACGTGGTGCGTGGGATGAGTTGCGTTGTCTAAGTCTGTTGCGTAAGTCGTGCGGGGCATGTCGGTGGAACGATCGACAGTGGGCACGTTGTTCGTACTGTAAGTTGGTACAATCTCTGTTACTGTGGGCACGTTGTTCGTACTGTAAGTTGGTACAATCTCTGTTACGGCGGGCACGTTGTTCGTACTGTAAGTTGGTACAATCTCTGTTACGGGATTTTGTGGAGCAGCACAGTTCACAAAAACATCGCTCAATCGGGGACGTTCATCAGGGCACGCCTTAAACCACTGACCACACGCTCGTTTTAATTTACAGCTTTCTGTTTGAGTCGTCAGGTCATAATATAGTGTTTTATTTGGTGGAAGAAAGCACTTCCTTAATATATCGAACTTCTCTGAACAATTCAGCTTCGTCCCAATATCTGGCTCACATACCAGGGCGGGGTTCCAGACGGGCGGGCAGGGCGCGGTATTGAACAGTCTGTCCACAGGGTCAGGCCTTGCACAGGGATCGTCCACTACACAGTTCCTATCAACGATTCGGCATGGCAGCGCTGCGCTAGGGTCTAGTAGCACGGGCACACGCCTGCACACCTGTAAGGAAAAAGTATTTAGTGGTCAGTTGGTCCGACACATATCACTTAGGTTGGACGCGTATAATTTAGTATTCATATACTGCACGTACATTGTATACAAAATCAAGTCAATCTACTCAAGAGCCCACCTTTATTAAGGAACCATCTGTCCAAAAAAACACTTTTAAAACTTATATTTCAGATCAGTGAGCCCAATGGACTAATGCGCTCGTAGACGGCAGTTATTGAACTATTTCATACACAAACACAATTATATCTTAAGTCAATTAAATAATTCTACATGTGTGTGACGGGTCGGTTACATGTGATACCTGTCCTCGCAACATCCGAGTGAAATGGTTCCCCCAGAATCCGCCACTGTTATTAGTCTCACTTCCGCTTTAACCAGATAACATTGTATCAAAGTCAGAAATAAAGAATTATATTACGCAAATGCTTCGAATGAGTTTTACATCCTATGTCCAATCCTAAATTAGTGTAAAAGAGGCAATTAAACATGTTTCTTCGAAAGCAAAGGGTATAATTGGAATTGGAATTTGTATTTTGTTTTCTTCTTGCTCTATTTTAACTTATCACGTGTATATTTATCACATAACTGACCCATTTTACTATGTCATACGGCCACGTCATAAATATGGTGTTACACACGTGTAATAAAACCTAAATGTGCTGCGATTGGTCAAAACTGTGAGAAGATATTCCTACCACATGATACATTTACTGTTATCTTAAATGAAGGAAAGATGTTTATTTTGTCAAAACAAAGAATCTTTACTACATTGCAATGCGCGGAACTACGATCCTATCAATTGAGTACTTTGGGTTTGACCTATATAGAGTCAGATGATAACTATAGCATACGAGTGTTTGAAATTTTCCCCCCAAATATGAATGTTATGTGAAAAATACAATCTTACAGAAGTGTTCATGTCATATTAAATTGACTTAACTCGTTCAATTATTTGATATGACACTCGCCTAAGGGCTCGTGTTACATCAAATTATTGAACTCGTTTAATAAATTCTATAGTATATGTACTGTAAGATCCTCTATATATCACATACGCCTTACCTTGTCCTCTATATATCACACACGCCTTACCCTGTCCTCTATATATCACAAACGCCTTACCCTGTCCTCTATATATCACACACGCCTTACCCTGTCCTCTATATATCACACACGCCTTACCCTGTCCTCTATATATCACACACGCCTTACCCTGTCCT
>JAUMHH010197368.1:0-13629 GCA_032359455.1 Chlamys rubida | reverse complement strand
TGTATTTTTCTTTTTCATTTTACCTTATACTTATGTCCTTTGTGTATCTATCTTTGTAACCCATATATATGTCATTTATAACTCTTCAAATTTGGAGGAATGAAGATATGAATGAATGAACCTTACATTTACCATATTGTAATGGGGTGTAATTTCATCTTTTTTGATGTCATGTGAAAAAATGTTTCACGTCAGGAGTTCACGGAAACTTTACAACTGGCAGTGTTTTCCATAGTTTACTATTTCTAGTCTTATTTTACTGGTTATTTATTTATTTATTTATTTATTGTCTAGATAGTTATGTTGAACATTTAAATGGGTTGATATTGCATATAAATTCTGACTTAGTGTAAGGTATTTGCGTCATTAGATTTAATGACTTATTTCTATCAATGTTTTAAGTGTTTTATCATAGCTCACGGTCTTTATGAAAGGTATACAATGTATGGACAAGCAATCGTCATTTTTTAAAGGACCATTTATTTAAAATTTCAAATCAAGAGAAGTGTCAATATGAAAGGAAAGGAACACAGAGAAGAGGCTGTCGGAATAAAATTGTTGTTAATATGTGGGTGTGGATGCTTATCGTTGAAGATTATTGTTTTACTTTCAATAGCGAATAACATATAAATATTTGTATTAAAATAGATCCTAGATATAGGTATTATTAACGCGTCAAATCTCTATAAATATCCCGATCGCATTATAACTGTTGCAATTATGCTTCGCAATTAAACGTTCTTATTGTTGATAATGTAATGAGGCACCTCTGTAAGTTTAACCCTAACGTATAAGAGCGATGACAAACCAACCATCTCAATACTAGGGTTTACATTTGGTGTGACAGGCTTACCTTGATTGATGCGAGCTTATAGCTGTACGAACATGATAAATGACGGCTATCATTTTTATCAATGAAGAGCTTGATTAAGACGGATTTTATTTGTTAGATGCACAAGACAGTCCGTAAAATTCCTGTTTTTTTTTAATTTTATAAGGACTGGTGTAAGATGGGATATTTAAAACAGACTGTATAATTAACTGTAGACAGTCTATAATATATTCAAACCTGAACAAAATCTAAAAACAAATCACCAGTTTCTCAGGGAAAATTCCGTTAATGACTAATAGCACAGCTTACAACTGTACCTTATTAGTATATATTATCTAAACTGTGCTAATGTTTTGTTTCCGTTATAAAACATTCCTCGGATTAAGGACGTGGAATGCAAGCGTCTGATGAAGTAGAGTAACACACATTTATAGGTTAATAGGGGTCTGCCTGTGTATCATCGGTATCGTAAACATGTTGTACGTGAATCGCGCCGATTATAAGGATAACGTTTACAGAAGTTTAGATAACACAGCGGGAGGTAAACTATGGAGGGGATGTCATTATATACCTCAATTGTGAGTTAAAATCCAGACAAATAAATGTATGAATGGATACTTCTGTCAAAACGGTACAAATATTAAAAATGGTTTGTATTAAATCTGAATTTTGTGAAAATCGCCGTTGAAGCTCGCTTCATAATTTATTTTAAAAAGGTCACAAACTTACTGACTTAATTAATAGGAATTATAAAAATGTATTTTTTCTAGAAACAACTTCTCTTACGTAAGAAAATCTGAAAAAAATACTTTGGAAAGAATGAGCTAGTAAACGCCACATCAAGCTAACAGACCTTTTCGCAGTCCTGCTATGTTGTTATTACTTTTTGTTCATATATGTACATAATGGAATGTATTATCAGCTTAACAATATTGTTGAACGTAGTAATAAATGGATTTTTGTTTTTCAAAATTACGCTTTAGCTTGAAGTACTGTTTAGTTAACAAAAAGGTCGTTAATGATGATGTTGGGAGGATCTGGTAGTTTTGTACAGAAATATCGAAGTAGCCGGACATTGTTTCATATTATCATGATAAGTAACATATAATTGATAATGATACAGTTTCACAGTTCAGTGTCTTTTTATACAGTTCGATCATGATTGTGTATTAGACTTGTGATATATGTAAACCTGTATTTCATTATAAGCTCGTTTACGAAGTATGATCAATTACGTGCAATCTTCCGGAATTGTTGAGTTATATTGTCGGTATGGTGACAACGTAGCCCGAGGTTAAATGTTTTTACATAAGGAATGGGATGTGTAAGGGACCTATTTAAAGCAAAAATTGATTATGACATAAATATGTATGTAACCATTGATCAATGAACTGGAATAATTCACGTCGAATTTAAATAAATAAGATTTTTCTTCATTTTCGTCTTGAATTTAGCGTAAAAGTGCACGAATCCAATTTTAAAATACATACAGAGAGATACTTAAACTTAGTTTTCGTTATTCAAATCATACCACAAGATTTCTTAATAAAGACGGGATATTGTGATTCAAATTACTTCAGCTAACAAAATATTGATACCAAAATGTTTTAAACATTTAACGAAAGGTTGATCCCTGTTGTTGTTTCATGTAGTCGACATTACCTGTACACTATGGTTGGAGGTAAAACATGTCTTTGTTTTGTTTTGGTTTTTCCTGCACCATATAAGATTATATGGAAATAGCGTTCACAGGTTTACGAACAACTCAAAGGGATTTTTCTCAGTCCGGGGACAGTATGTATTGTTGTTAATAGTTTTATGTCAAGTAAAGGTCAAGAAAGATGTATTGAAATGAAAAAGTAGTTAGAAACTAGAGAAATTATTTAGATATCAATTGAAAGTGTTGTTCAGCAAATTGTTCTGTATCGCTTTTGTGTCCCAATACGAGGGCACCAAGTCAAATCCACAGTCCAACTGGAGATTTCCACGTCAGTTGCCTGTTATGAATCATGCAGCAGAAAATAGAAGGTACATTCCTTTCTCCAATCTTTCACGAGGAACGGCTAGTTAAAATGAATTATTACTAAAAAAAAGTGTTATATCTTGTTGCCTTGAGCACCACGTGGTAATTAACATCGGATGCATCCTGTCGTCGAAAGTTCCTAAAGGTTGATCAATGCTAATGTCTGATACGTCGGACAACATTGATACATATAACCTACGAGTATGTTACACTGTGTTTCCGTATCGTATAAAGTCATATTTACTATTGATTATACTTTTTAAATGAATTCTATGTTACACTGTTTCCTTACCGTATATAGTCATATTTACTGATGTTAATTTATTAGTGAACACAACATAACTGTCTACATAAAATAAATATAGGCCACGCCCACTCTACCCAGGCTAGTCTCAGGATGACGTGTAATAGGACCATCCTACCCGTTCACAACCGTATAGTTACAGATATAATATGAGAGTGAATAGTGTTAACACAACAGACAGGTGTTAGTGACACGCCCTCACAACCATGAATTTTTCACATGTTTATTTAATGGGTAACGCTGGCACTATACCGACAGGGGATAATAATAGTTTATGACCCGCCCCCACAACCGTATATTTACTAACATAGGGTGGGTAATGTTAATACTCCTCAGACACGGGATATGTGACACATCTACCACGAAACCTTACGGACACAGAGATTCACATCTCCATGATATTTATAATTAACTGTAAGTATTTATACATTTACATAGAATTACGAAGCTAGCTAAGATATTCGATATTACCTTAATAGGGCATTTTATTTTTTAAAAAAAAGCGACAACGTTAACCGTAAGAAATAAATTCTGATTACACTTTTCTGAAATTTAACGTTGTTTGCTTTAGGACACCAATATACTATAAAATATTTCCGTGCAATTTTGTGACTCTACGTCAAAGAAAAACAAAGAAAATGAGGTAGCTATAATGGTATATTATACAGGTCATAAATATGTTTGTCTCTCTCGCAAAACTTACTGGAAGCGAGGTTCATTCAAGGTTTCGCGTGATATTAAAGCTTGGCATCTATCATAGCTTTACCTTTGTCTGTTAGTATATAGTATAATCAACAAGACGCTGTCTTTAGAGCGAAACATACAAACGTCTTAATGATTCTGTTGTATAAACAATGCTATCCGCGTCTCTAATCATTATCATTGTCATGCTTGGTATTTCTACAAATAGTTTTATTACTTTTTTTTATCTTGGTCCAATTACCAGTAATGTGTATGATGCCGGTTATATAACTATTTGGCCGGATGTATGTTTGGAACACCGATAACGCTCATATGTGATTCTCAGCTTGTTTCACGCCAAAAAATACCGCGGTTACATTTGCAGTGAAGATGAACCTAAGACAACACTGAGTAGTTCGACTATCTGACATGTTTGTGTCATTATCCATACGTGGTTTATCAAATGAGTTTATATTACCTGTCCAGGCTCATTTTCCCAAACCAATATAACACAGCTAGCATGCTTCCGTGTGTGTAATGTATATGCATTTGAAGGGTATGTTGATGCAATTGCCTCTTTGCGAAAGAGCGAAATATGATACCGATGTTAGAGTGCTACCTCTTAGATATAAAATGCCGAATTTACCCAGCACAGAGTCTACTTAGTCGTGATAAATAAAAATTAATTCTACGGTTGATGAGGCGACACATCTCAAAGCATCGTAGTTTTTGTTACCAGACGACGATCATAGACATCTTAATTAATGAAGTACGCTTTTTTGGTTGAAACATGTCAGTTTAGTGGAGTATTATCAAGCATACGTTTATTAAATTGGGTAAATGGTTAGGAAGTGGATGAGATACTGATGGAAGGGTGTGGATATTTTACTATAAACTCGAGAGGGAGGGAGTATCATTGACCCCCCCCTCCCCCAACACACACACCACAAATGCATTATCAATGACTAATCTATTAAACGTTTAATGTCCTTATAACATGGAGAACCATCGGGGTAACACGCTCCCGGGGTCCAGGGTCAAAGGTCATCATTCTGCTTAATAGAATATCTCCTTACAAGAAAGATCAAAGGAAGACAACTCATGCTACAGTTTCTATCAGAACAGTTAATGTATTCCTACGATAAAACCTCCTCAACAGATTTTTCAGCTGTTTTTGATGTCGACTTTGTATTCTGCACACTGTAGAATCACCCAAGGGAGACAACTCTACAGATGAAAAGTATTTTCCTCATAGTTAGGCAAGCTGAAGTGCATTTTAAATTTAACTTCAAATGACTACATTTCATTGAGATGACACGTTAAAGAGGTTCTCGAGTAGTTCCGCCATCCGTGGACACCGTCCTGATACAGTATGACCTTAGCTGCCAATTAATTAATTTGTCTTAATGATAAGTCATTTATTAAGCCATAGGCATCATTTTAATAGGGCATCAACAGAAGTTCGTTAAACATGTAGCAAATGACTTTTTCTTGCTCTTTCTGTTTTAACTGTGAACGCTTTTGTTCTTTTAGGTGTGAACACTGATTTTTTTTTAAATGTAAACATTGATGTGGTTTTTAAATGTTAACAGTGATATGATTTAAAACGTGAACTCTGATGTAAAATTAGTATAGTCCAATATACAATTTCTATTATAGCTACATTCTAACTATTACACATGGTTGTACTTAATCCTGATACCTGTCTCTATCAGTGCATGTACCCAGTGCATTCCTTCTCCGTCTATATTTAGCTTGGTCTACCGTTTTTTAATATCTTCAGAGATAAAACTTTGCTGAAAGTTTATTATCGCATAGCTTAGAAATAAGACGCATTGATAAATTGAATTTTACTTGACTGGTTTACTAGACCAAAGTATCACAAGTTAAGCACAATATTGTCACACTCAATGCTATCTAAGGCCCGTTACTCGAATCATAACATAGAACATCATTTTATCAATACCGGAATAGCACGCTATCGTGCCGAAGGTATTAAACGGTAGTATTATTTTGTTTAATCAAACAAGAAGTCATAAACATATATATTGGTGTTATTATAGATATTTCGACAGAGCAAATCTGAATTGACATTTTATAATCGGGGGTAACGCTGGTAATCTTAGTTATCAGCTGAAAGCTAGCATTGTATGATAACAGCAACACTAAGCTACACATGATCAATAAGGTGCAACGCTTGTATAGTTAGCTTAACGTAACTTTGGGTGGTATGCCAGTCTTAGCTTTTTGAGATTATAATGGAAATACTACTATTATGGTGTTTTGAATATCATGCTGATCTGTTTGAAGTTAGGTTATTGTTGTTTTTCGTTAAAGATATTTTAATGAAAATACCAGTGGTTAAATTGTATCTTATTCATATCTTAGCTTTTTAACCAACACTAAACTCGGACTTAGAGAAGCATTTGGTTTGGTTTGGTTTGGTTTAGTATTGCTTAACGTCCTATCAACAGCTATTGTCATTTAAGAACGGCCTCCCCTGTGTGCAAGATGCATGTGTGTAATGTGAGCGTGTGTGTTAAATAAGGATTAATTCTCATAATAGTGTACGAGCATAAGATAAATCCAATGATAATTACCCTGGTATAAACCAACGTTGAGTAAGTCCTATAATAATGCTATTCTGTCCTATTTCTCACTCTCATTACCTTATATACGCTCACAACCTGCATTATCATCGGCTCCTCACGGCTCCTCACGCGCTCCGCACCCTCTCTGATTAGCCTACATCGGCTCCTCACTGCTCCACAGTTTTTAATTGTCAGATTTTTCGGTACTTTAAAATCACTTTACATTCACATTTAATGTCAAAAACTGACAAGAGGAAAAGACTGTTGGTGTAAATCTAATATATATTTGTATATAGCACATCAAGATAAATTTCATGTAGACAAAATCTCCGTCTACGTCCATGGTGTATCAATTATTTTTCATCTTGTATGATATTTTGTCGATTTAATTTCCAATTCATGTCACATTTTTATTTAATAATAAAAAATATGGGCCGAACACCATAAGCTGACTCGGATAAAATTTTAATAACCACGACTTTATCACTGTCTAGGTACAGTGTACAAGTCAATACTGGCATAACCAACTTCATTAAGTATGTCTATATCAGGGTCGGATGTTCAAAGTGTGATTAGTTTATGAAAATATTCAATCTGTTACTGACAGAAGTATTGATTTGAATATCAATTGTACACGCATAGCGATTCATGGTACTCGTCTTACGACAAAAATCCTACAGATATCTGTAAATTTTCCTTTTTTTCATATAAAAATTGCCGGTAATAGATCTGTTAACTGATCAAGTGTCCAACATTTGCGTCACGGTCTATTTTGATATGATATTGATATTTGGGACAGATGGAGACATTCCAGCACAAAAGAGGAGGCAAATAAACTAACATATCCTGCCAGCGGCACGCATACACAGATGCACACAAACGCATGAAGACACGTCCTTGAATGTCCTTGGTTGTTAATAAGATTGATAAAGAAACTCGGGAATGGCTGGCCACTTACTTCAATTTATTTTTTATGATAATTCAACGATCCATTTTTGACATACATTTATGCATGTTTGTATGAACCCATATTCATATTGATAAACATAGCACCTGGATGAACCTGGTCGAAATTTAATTGTTTGTGCGTGTAACCTATACATTTTTATAAATTTTACGAAAAACAAAAAGATATTTAAAAAAAAAAAAAAAAAAAAAAAACATGCCTCCGTCAATCAGACTTAAGAGTTTGGGGAGGGTTATGTCAGGAGTGTAACATATAATCTAATCTGTCGACGTTACTGACTATATAATCTACTTAAGTTATTATATATATTGCTTTGTAATTTACTTATCACGACTGTAGTATTGGTTTGATATACACAGGCGATATCAGTCTACTGTCTATATGTTTGTTTTCCTTATCATATAATGAATTGCATCAAGTCATTATGATTACACAACGTTTTGTGTGAGAGCCAAACGAAGATCAAGCCACCAACATCTGTGTTCTTATAAAATACAGTTCAAACAAACATAAACCTTTGTCAGATACAACATCCTGTTTTGCTTTTGTGTTCGTATTGTTTACGGTCCAACGACAATTTCATTCATTTAGGGTAAAACGGAACTAAAATAGACGTTCACTAAAAGGAATACACGAACAGTTAAAAAGATACAAAACTATCAATAGCAAACGAATAGGTTGTAATACATGATATAATTTTTTTTCAGGTGAAGGTTAATAAGCATATATCACTGGCACAACAACTGCAATATGTATTAAAATATAGCCGACTGTATTTATAGACTATGGTTAATGCCGGAGCACGCTTGAATGGACATCAACAACTCATTCCAATATTTCTACATTGATCACAACTGTATAGTTTACTTTGTGATAAGAGTTATGATATGTTTAGTTTGTTTGATTGGGGCTCAAAGTCATCTCAACTGCTATTAAGCACCACCGAAATAAGAAGTATAAAAGTGAGACAAGAAAAATATAGATCCCAAATATTGCATTTCTGGCAACAGGTCAACGTTATTATCTTATTCTAAGGGTTGATGTTCACCCGCCTTGTCCTCGCTACAGCTAAAGCCATACCAGAACGGTAGCCCTTGGAAACATCACCGAATAGTGGTTTGGTTTGGTTTAGTATTGTTTAACGTCCTATCAACAGCTATGGTCATTTAAGGACGGTCTCCCCTTTGTGCCAGATGCTTGCGTGTAGTGTAAATGTGTGTATTTTGGGAGGCTGCGATATGTTCGTGTTTGTCTCCTTGTGATAGCGCGGAACTGATGCCGACTTTATAGTGCTACCTCACTGAAACATACTGCCGAGGACACCGAGCATGTCACCCCACTCGGTCACATTATACACCACTACTAAATTGCTGAGCGTTAAGCAGGAGTAGAAACTACCAATTTTACAGATCCTGGTATGTCTCGGCTAGGGGACACAACCCAAAGCCTTCCTTACAGGGGCGAACGCTCAACTAAAGGCCGAAAGTGAGGCATTGTCAAGGAAGACATTAGGAAGAAGAAAGTTGTTTAAAAAGAAGAGAAAAGATAAGATCCCAAATTTAGTCGCCTCGTACGATCATACAATTGGGGCAGCAGGTACAATTCTGACGCCCTACATGCAGGGACCGCCAAATAGTGGGGAAACAAAAGAAGATATAGATCCAAAGTACTTCAATGGGAGCAGCAGTTCATTCAATTCAAAATACATGCAGTGGTGGGCTTCAAAGTCAGGATAATCTCACTTTTCGTATATAGTCAACGATAACAATTGTATTCAAAATCGTATTTTATTCAAAATTACATTGTCCAAACAAATAATATGTCTTTGTTAGAAAATTGAAGCAATCCACAAAACAAAAACTGTTTTTGATCTCGAATAACATCTTTCATAATATTATGTTACAGAACAAAAATCGAGTTTTACACACTATAAAACATTGTTTACACATTAGTTGCATTTTGTACACAATGGTTATATTTTTGACATAATTGGGTTTTTTTGCTTTTAAATGTGTCTAAGTTGAATGCTTGTTTTACTGCATCAGTAAGACTTTTTGTAAAAGGAAGTGAAGATGAAACAGATACTAGTAAACACGGCACAAGATAAGATGTTAATATTTCACCAGGCTTGTGACTACGTAAAAACAGTAGAGTATTTAAGTCTCCAGCGACTGTTAGCCGTGTGATTATATAGAAGATAGTGTTTTTGTATCCACTGACTCCCCGTATTTCACGAACTGGAGATAAAAACATCCCTGTTGTCCGAAACATGTCTCAAAATCTTCCAAACAAAGAACAATACAAATAAAATACGTGTCACGTGCCCTTACGTGACGTCAGCATGGTACCCATAAAAGCAATCTGATGTTTTACAAACAGACATTTCGTTGGTTCAGCACACTCGGTAACGTAAAATTGCTCTACTCCATTCTCTAAAAGTGTATTTGCTGCAGGGGTAATTTTTGGAAAGTCGTTCGTGCATTTTGTTCGTAATGTCTTCTTTGTTTCTCTTTGTTTGCTTTCGCTCATTTTATTTTGGCATTTTTCTTTCTATTTTTTCTTTTCTATTTATTTTTTTCTTTTCTATATTTTTCCAAATCTTTTACATTTAATTTATTTGTTCCAGTTGACGATTCCAAATACTTGGATACAGAAAACCAGATACCCCTGGACAACATGCCGCCACAAAGTAAGTATAACAAAACAAAAAGGAATTTTATGTGAAGCGTGAGGAAATATTCGGGCAGTTAACAATCAGATAATATCTCAAATAAAGACATTTTAAAATAACATTACCTAAATGTTCGATAACAAACATGATTAGTTTTTGTTATTTTTACCAAACCGTACTTTTCAGACAACTTAACTATCAACAATGATGTCAGACGTCTGTCGATCAGTGATCTCATCAGTGCCATGACGTCAGAGCCCAAAAATTGCCAGAGTCAGATAAAGGCGTGCGTGGATATGAAGAGATTTGCTGACGACGGTAATTATATCCACATATATAACCACACACGTAATTTACTGATAATTCGTTTACATTACTGAGATAGAATGGTAGGTTAATCTAAGCTACACAAACATGTTTACTTGTACAGCTGTAGTATCGTTGTTTCACGAGACTAATCGATTTGTAATTGATGTACGGCGTTATTTTTATGGGTAGATATTTAGATCAGGTCATATATAAACGATGTATTTGTTAAATCATCCTTCCGCACCGCAGTGATCTATTTCAATGTCATACGTTGTCTAAAGAGATTTACGTCATTTACTAGAGACTCAATAATGTCATACGTTGTCTAAAGAGATTTACGTCATTTACTAGAGACTCAACAATGTCATACGTTGTCTAAAGAGATTTACGTCATTTACTAGAGACTAGGTCTGATTATGTAACGTAATCATTGGTATTCTACAACACAATATTTATTAAGATAAATCCGAAATATTCCAAAAACAACAGATATGTGTAAGCTGATATTCTGTCAGAAACGTTTACCTGGGTTTGTGTTTATGTACGCACAGATGACATCGAGGTTCTGATGAAGAAACAGGAAGCTATATCGGCCATGGTGGCAGCCATGGCGACGTTTATGGATAACACAGAGCTCCACCTAGCGGCCTGTACAACTTTAGTGGCCTTGTCGACTAACTCCGGTAAGCTAACAGAGCTCCACCTAGCGGTCTGTAAAACTTTAGTGGCCTTGTCCACCAATTCCGGTAACCTTGACGGCATTCCAACGAAATTGTTCAAAATAGATATGTATCATCAATAAGATTCATCAGTGTTGGCTATACAAAGGTTCCGGTCGATATGTAAACTTTGAGACAAGTTTTATACCTACATCGTTTGTCTGAAGTAATATCTGATAACAGGATTTCTTATCTGTATAAAGTTCTTTATTTGGTTAATTGTTTAAATCCATGTATTGTTATAAATACCGCATGTGTTCTTTAAGCTTTGTTCGTATTCTTCATGACTTAATTCGGATTAAGTCGACCTGACTTCATTTCGTAGATAATTATTTCATGAATATTTGGCCCACACAGAGGCCAGTCGTATACAGATGTGCCGTGAGAATGGGATCACCACCTTGCTACAGGTCATCCGTAACCATGGCGACCATATCCCGCTCCTACTCTCCGTCTTGGAAATACTCGGCAACGTCTCGCTAACCGGTAAAATGTTACCTCCTATTCATACTGATATATACACGATTATCTTCCTCATATTAACACTCATTTTATTAATAATTTTCTTAAATTATTATATCGTTATATACATACCACATAACAGTATGTATAATAATAATAGATATCCGACAAATGGACATTTATTTGTAAATAATGAAATCGGATGCAACATGAACTTGTGTTTAAGATTCCATTTTAAATGTGATGCATTAACACATTCAATCAAAACTAACATCCAAATATATCCGTTGCAGAAGAACTTTCGGAAGAAATTGTTAAGAATGCAGGTCATTCGGAAATCCTCGCAACGATGTCCCGCCAGCGGGGTGATTATAAAGTAGCCAAACTTTGCTGTTTCATCCTCGGCAACCTCGTCAATACAGGTGAGTATTTGTTGGACTTGAGCAAGACTTACCTGACAATGAAATCAGGTAGAGAAAGTCTGAAGAAAAGGGAATGTAGTACTTACGAGGGAGACCAGGAAAAAGGGGTTGCATGAATGGAAAAGATATTGATAACTCTAATGATCCAATCAAAACACAGTAAATCTATGTCCTTCAACAGATACAATGAAGTGTGACATTTGTACTGTTTATTTCAGTTGAAGTTGCGCAGTCCATAATGTTTGTTGGCGGAGTTCACGCCATCATCGGAGCTCTGCAAAGTTTCCCGACTAATGCCGAAGTCTTAGAGAACGGATGCCGAGCACTTGGGTGCTTTTCTGCCCATGGTGAGTTTACTATAACAGAGTTACTATAAAAAATAATATTATCGAAAAGAAGGTTTGAAAACAAATTGAAAAAAAGTCAGGGTTACAAAAACCGCTCGACATGCATACTGTCCGTCAATCAGAAATAACTTGGAACCACGTGGGTTTCGAGTGGAGACTACACTTATAAAGAAAGTTTGACTAACGTACAGGTATGATTATTATTTTGTTTCCGTATACATTTAAGCATGTGTATATTTATATTCCAGGACAAAAGTCATAGTATTGATTCAAAACAAAACACTAAAAGTGACTTCTCTCTTCCGTAGATGAAATCTGTATGGATGTGGTGAACGCTGGTGCCGTTGAAGCAGTCTTGGTTGCTATGGCAGCAGTACAGGAAGTTGATACACTACAGGAGTGTGGGTGCTGGGCATTAGCGTGTCTCACTAAATTCGGTAATTATAGTTATAAACTTTATCTGATGTATTGCGACACGTAAATATTAAACTTAAAAACACAACTTTATCTCCGGAAAAGTCCACTGAGGTAAGAAGATAAAAAGGACAGCACACGTCCCGGTTGCGAACATACTACTGTCTTCGTGTTACTACCTTACATGCAAGATACTGTCGCGTCCGGATATTCAACAAACCAGTCTGATGACTTGGCTTCAATACTCGTTCCTTTATTTGTTTAAAATTAATATTGTTAAGTGTATCCGATTTACGGTTAGTTAATGATGATATAAATCGCAATATATATCCGTTTTATATATTCATTTATCCCTGAAAATATAGATTGGTTTGACCTTAACATACAAGCCATGGAAACAAATCACGGACCTTCATATCTTAAACCTTTTGTAGTGCACAGAACGTGACAAAACGCATGTCCATAGGATCTAAAACGGTTACAATGACGTCATACAAAAGTCGATAAAAATGTTAAAAATACATCAAAGCATTAGCTTCTGTGTACATTATATCGGCCACAGTTTGTGGACACATTTCCGAGTAGCCGAGGAGCTGGCTCACACTCATTGTCTACGGAATGTCAATGTTTACTCCATTCGGTAACAAAAATGTTAAAGGCAACATTCGGTAAGCAGTTTAATTTGACAAGATATGTCTCCTCTGTTTACCCATAGGTAACAACACATTGGTGATATAGTCGTGTTCTACCCTTCTTCCTGTATACTAATATACACTGCCCTCCATAAGTTCTGTTACATAAATTTTGCAATTTTCTATATAATTAAAGTACAGAATTATGCCAATCTTGTTTTTATTATTATTTGTATATATTATTAACTAAGTTAT
>JAUMHH010197357.1:0-13632 GCA_032359455.1 Chlamys rubida | reverse complement strand
TGTGATGGTAACCACGCTACCATAGGTTATTCTCAAGTTGAGTTTGGACACAGAGTCTTGACCACTTGACCGTCACATAGAATTTTTGGTGGCAGCGGTGGGATTTTTGAGTTGTTTATCATGAATCCAGTGATACGAATCTATGTCTTGGAATATTCTGTTGTATTGTGGAAGAATATGGTTATTCTTATTTATTGAGTTGAGGATTGTGCATGGAGTTCAAAGTTATTGTTTGGACCTTGGTGGTTCTGGCTATAGTATTTTTAGCAAATGTTGAACACCTTGGTATTGTACTTGAAGTGGTATTATTGTATGGTATTGTGTTTTTACACGGTTCAGAGTAGATAGAGGGTAATCTTGTAAGATACCTGTGGTATAAAATGTAGACATACAGGGTTTTATTATGGGTTGGTGATGTATTGTTCCACCTTCCGGATTGTAATAAGTTAAGTTTTTTTTTATATATGTAACAAGGCGATAAGTACGTGGTTCTAAATGGATCGAGTTGAGCATAAACACTCTGAGGAATATTGTATGTGATGTTTACCGACATGTATATGTATAGACATTACTCGTCATTTTCATGCTGACAATTGAGGCCTGTCAAATTGTTTTAATATAATGTTTCTACATTTTTATGAGTATTGGAGAGATGCCAACGATTTTCTTTTTTCTTGTAGAGTTGGGTATTCTCGTAGAATTTTGTTGTGCAGTGAGTTACCTGCCAAGCTAAGGGCTACAAAATATTTCTATTGTAAATGAATATGGAAACCAACGACCATTTTTTATAGTCTATTGACTATGTGGAATCCATGTGACAATTATATAGGCAGTCCTTTATGACTGTGGCCAGTGGGTGTGTACAGAGTTATTGACATATATACATCCTAGTTAAACTTTAATGTGAAGCTGTCGGATACAGGGATCACATATTACTTAAGATGCAGTTGTAGTTGTCTAGCTGCTGAAATAATATAAAGTTTGAACAATAATGGATTTTATGTAACTTCTGACCCAGTTGGATAGATGTGAACAAATATGGAGAAGATAACCATGAGGCACAATGAAGAAAACAGAATTTTGACTATTGTTGTTTGCTTGTGTGTATTTGACAGATACCAGGTACTGATTGACCAACCAATGCAAGCCATTTGATGTCAACAGACAGGACTGAGATTTCAAAAGTGATTTAAAAGTTAAATTATTGAGATACTGGGTGCTTGAAGAAATAGTACAGTACCTAAATGGAAAATAAGTGATTCTTGCTGACTCTGTAAAAGAATTATTTAGTTATATATATAGAGTGGTATAATATATTTTACTAACCAAGATAGTGTGTTTCACTAATTGGTGATTAAACTCCATACAGAACTAGTGAGTTTCACTAGTTAAATGGTATATTTCCTCATATCAGTATTGGCATGTACTGAAAACGAGTGGTATCACACATTTCACTAACCAAGACAGTGTGTTTCACTAATTGGTGATTGTACTCCATACAGAACTAGCGAGTTTCGCTAGTTAAATGGTATATTTCCTCATATCAGTATTGGCGCGTACTGAAAACGAGTGGTATCACACATTTTACTAACCAAGACAGTGTGTTTCACTAATTGGTGATTATACTCCATACATGACTAGTGTGTTTCACTAGTTAAGTGGTAATTTCCTCCCAACAGTATTGGCACATATACTGAAAAGGAGCGGTATCGCATTTCCATTACTGCTGGTGTGTTTCACTAGTTACATGGTGTAAAACGGGAGAGACTGTGTTTTCCAGTAATCCTAGAAAATATTTCCACTGAATTGACAGTGAGCAACTTACCAATACATATACAAAAGAATTGAACAATGCCTGGAGGAAGAAGACAGTCCAAAAGAAGGCAGCCTGACCCAATTATTTCAGAGGAAGAAAATTCAGATGTAGAAATTATGACTGCTCACAAAGACGCCATTGTCAGCGAGGATCCAGGGGTTTCCCAGAATGCCTCTGTTTATCAGCCTCCAGAGAATATAGAAGAAGAAAGAAGTACAAGTGACTCAGTTGGTATACAAAATGCCATGAGCCAGAACATGAACAGGCTGACTGAGAACATGATTGTTTTGCAGTCTGTCTTCGGAAATAGCTTATCTGCTATCAACACCGCTGTGTCTGGTATGCAAGAAACCTTGAACACTGTGGTGAACAGGATGGAACCAGCACCAAATCAAGACTCCAGAGTAAGCCGTCACAGGGGGCCCAGTTCTCAACGACATTCTGGTAATTCAGCCGGGCAATCTGGAGACAGATCAGGTTCATCCAGTTCAGATTATGAATCAGGAGGTAGTCATAGCAGGGAAACCACAGACACTGAGTCCGATAGCAACAATATACACAGTGAGATTGTGTATGGTTCAACCCAGTCAAGAAAGAATAGCAGCACGAAGCTTCCACCTTTTACAGATAAAGAGACCTGGAAGACATGGTTTAGCAGATTTGAGACAGTAGCAGACAGGTGCAAGTGGAGTAGTGGGGAACGCTTGGATCAACTGTTACCTAGGTTACAAGGGAAAGCCGGAGACTTTGCGTTTGGCCAGCTTACCAAGAGAGATCGAAACAACTATAAAACACTTGTCAAGGAATTGAACAACAGATACAGGGTTATAGAGTCATCGAAAACCTATGCAGCCCAATTCAGCCGGAACAATCAGAAACCTGGAGAAACTGTGGAGGAGTATGCTGCTGAATTGAAGAGACTGTATGATAAGGCTCATAAAAGAAGGGACTCCCACACAAGATCTGAGGATTTACTCAGAAGATTTTTTGATGGGGTATACCATGAAAAGGCAAGCTTTGAAGTAGAATTTCACAAAGATCCAAAGAACATTGATGAAGCTGTATTTCATGTGGTAAACTATGTGGAAACCAAGAGATCACCTAATCCAGAATCTGCAAGAAACTCGAGAAAGACAAGAAAAGTACAAGACAGACAATACTATGATTCCAGTGATGATGATGATGACTATGAAGAAACTGGCCAGAACAAGAACCGTAACTCTGTACGGAATGTTGAGACTGATAAGGCAAAGAAAGGGAAACCTAAACAGGCCACCAAACCAGACCATAAGAGGGATTTGAACACAACTCAGAAACCTGATACAAGCAAGAATACTAAGGATCAGAAGAGTCCAGAAGTTGATGCTATGTTGGAAATTATGGAGAAGACATGTCAAGAATTCAAAAATAGAATGTCAAAGAAACCCTCAGGTTCTGATGAGAGAAGATGTTATTCGTGTGGTGAACCTGGCCATTTTTCCAGGAACTGTCCAAACAAGAGGAACCAGTCCTTCCAGTATAATCAGTATGGTCAGGGACGTGAAGGAACTGTTCAACCATGGCAACAAGATAGTAGCAATCCAAGACAGGGTGACAAGCATGCTAGAGATCAATATTACAACCCTCATAATGGAGACTTGAGAAGGCAAGATTTTCCTTCAGTACAAACTCCACCTACTGGATGTGATGAGAGGAACAGGAATGTAAACAGACCAAGCCCAGCTCATTTAAACTACTAGCGGCTATTTCTAGTGACCGGAGAGATGCCGTACCTCAGAATAAAGAAGGTCATAACAGTCAAAAGTCAATTGAGAAGTTAGATGATGCTGACGAAGTTGTCATACGTAGAAGAGTTCCACAAGCAGATGGCCTGTACATTAAAGGAACCATAGAGGGATTAAAGATGGTGTTTACTACAGACACTGGAGCAACAAAGACAATAATCTCTGACCGTATTTACTACAAAATTCCTGCAGACAAGAGGCCGAAACTGATACCAACCATAAAATTGAAGACAGCAAACGACTCACCTTTAGTGGAGCTAGGAAAAGCTGTATTTGAGGTTGAATTAGATTCCTTGAAGTTTAAACATGAAGTCATAGTAGCAGAAATTTCGGACGATAGCTTGTTGGGGATGGATATTTTGCAGAACAGCGATATGGGTCCAGCAGATATACTTCTAAGCCAGGGTGTTATACACCTTGGAGGAGCTACAATCCCATGTTATCAAGTAGGAGTGTCACATGGAGTTAGAAAAGTACGAGCAGCTGACCATTACCGGATACCAGGGCATACTGAGTCCATCATAGATGTGTTTGTTGACCGGAATGAAGATGATGATGGTGATTGCCTTCTCATTGAACCTACAGACAAATTTACACAGGACTATAGCTTAGCCATGGCCCCTAGTATAGTCGAGATTCGGAATACGGTTACAGTCAAGGTCAGAGTCATGAATCCTTACCCTACAGAAGTTTCTATCAAGCAGGATGCAGTTGTAGGTACAGCAGAAACATATGAAGATTTGACAATGTTTGCTGAAACTGAAGATATCGGAGAAAAAGACAATTTTTATGCAACTAAGAGGATTCGACAATGTACTAGGGACATAACAGAGAAATATGAAGAAAATCTTGACGATACAGCTGTACCAAACCACTTAAAGGATTTGTACCAGCGAACTTGTAAGAACCTGGAAACTGAAAAATGCACAGTCATAGCTTCAATGTTGTCGAAGTTTGAAGAAACCTTCTCTAAAGATGATAAAGATCTAGGATTATCTGTTAACGCACACCATTCCATTAATACTGGGACTTCTATGCCTATTATACAGAGATCAAGAAAAGTACCAATAGCTTACGCAGCAGAGGAGAAGAAAGCTATCGAACAAATGGAGGAACAGAAAGTTATAAGTAAATCAATGTCTCCTTGGGCATCTCCAATAGTATTGGTAATGAAGAAGAACGGAAAGATACGTCCCTGTGTTGACTACAGGAAGGTGAATGATGTAACAGAGAAGGACGCATTTCCCTTGCCAAAAATTCAAGATTGTCTAGACTCTGTTGTATTTCTCAACCTTTGACTTGACATCTGGTTATCACCAAATACCTGTAAGAGAAGGAGATATTCCCAAGACAGCATTTATTACAAAATATGGGTTGTATGAATTCTTAACCATGCCATTCGGCTTGTGTAATGCACCTGCCACCTTTCAACGCCTGATGGAACTAGCCCTAAGTGGATTGCAATGGCTGACCTGTTTGATCTACCTGGATGATATCATCGTGTTTGGATCTACATTTGAAGAGCATATTCGTAGAGTTGAGGAAGTTATACAGAGAATTCAGACAGCCGGTCTGAAGTTAAAGCCAGAAAAATGTCAACTACTACAGACTGAAGTTACCTTTTTAGGACATGTTGTGACCCCAGAACAAATTCACTAATTTTAAACTTGCTTGTCGTTTTTCAACAGGTTGGAACTGGCATACAAGGATGCGATCAAATCCGTCCCATTGCACCAGAAGGTTGAATTCCTGTTGTTAAACCTGTACTTGTTTTACAAGTAAGTCAAAATACCAGGTAGTATTTATATTTGACAACTACAAATTTAGATCATTTGAGGTAAGTACATTACCGGTGCACACTAACCACCCCTCCCCTCCTCCCTTCCAAATCCCCCTTTTCTTTTTAAAAGTTTTTTATATTCAATTTTTACTAATAAATATCACTAGTTTAGATAATTTTTATTTTTAAATTACTTTTTTATTTATTTTTTTTATTTTTATTAGATACAGTCCACTGAATCGGTCAAACCTAAAGGCCAGCTTCAGTTCGCTTGGAAAAACTGCAAGAATGGGTGGTACCCGGTGGCTGCCACACACCAAGAGAGCCCTTCAAAATGTATTGGATGAGGCAGATGGCCTACTTCT
Source organism: Chlamys rubida (assembly GCA_032359455.1). Taxonomy (NCBI): domain Eukaryota; kingdom Metazoa; phylum Mollusca; class Bivalvia; order Pectinida; family Pectinidae; genus Chlamys; species Chlamys rubida. Next base: position 7,887 of record JAUMHH010197357.1, on the reverse strand, counting down.
TCATCCTGAACAGGTACAAGTAAATCTAGATTGCATTACCTTTTACCACATGTACAGCAATAACTTCTTTATAAACAAGTCAATCAATGATTTGATATAAATCAATATATATAAAAAATAAAATAAAACCTGCTTATAATAATTTTATTATCTTTAAAATAGATGCAGCAAAATCCCAAAAAGGAATCAAGCTGTAAGGCTGTTGGTTTCTTAAAGCTTCTTCGGGACGAGGCGGTTCAATACTGGCTCCATTTGATGATGGACGTAGTAAAATGTTTGTCGAAAGTCTCCGAGGCCATCCAGGAAAAGTCCAGCACTGTGGCTGACATCTATAACGAGTTGGAGGGGGCTAAATTAATTTTGAACAAATACAAAACAAGGTAACAACAAAAATACACAATAACCTTTACAGAATCATTAGTTCACTGTGTGACTTAACCCATACACCTTGTACATTTAGTTTCATTACTAAAACACAAGTGTTAGACTTGTACAACCTAATATTGTAGACATAACTTTTCAATCTTCATAGGGCGGTGTTGGTATTTAACTTATATTTGAACTGTACCTTACCTTACCTTACCTGTACCTTACCTATTATGTCAATATGCATGCTCATCATCACTAATATATAATCTTGTGTATACATGCATATATAATTACATTGCATGTGTCTTGGTCTGGCCTGTCATACCTATTCTACTATAACTCTTGCTGGCTAGTTGCATTCATTGTTAACACTGTAGCCGTAACTGTTGCCATACTTAATCTACTGCATTGTAACTTTTGCTTTTTAACATTGTATCCTTGCTTGGTGTGCTTATATAATACTTGCTAGTGCTGGTCCATGCCTCAGAAAGATGTCAACTTCAAAGCTTGAAGACAAACTTTCTCTGAGGAAAGTTAAGTTACTGGACTCGCTGTGAGAGGCAATCTCCAACAGATTTTCAGGAGATGGCAAGCTCTTCCTTGGTGACCACATCAACTTGGCCTGATTTCAATGACGAGTCGGGTAGTACTAAAGACCAAATTTGCGAAAACCGTCCATATTCGTCCTATTTTGTCAACTAAAGTCAATATTTATTTACACGGTCATCATACTTAAGCTACAGTGACAGATATTAAGTCAATCAAAAAGTCATTAAAGAGAAATTCACATATATATCAACATATATACATGATAATATTATGGCCTTTTTATAACAAATAATATGATATTTAAAAATGTATAATTTAACAAACACAGACATTTTACAATTTTTAAATCAAGATTTCGGAGACGAGCACATGGTGGAGCTTGTGGAAGTGATCTCTGGCCATTTTTGTTGTAAAAATGGAAAGCTCAATTGCAACAAAGTCCAGAGGACGTGCCTATCAATGTAAAAGCTGCGATTACATTGATGAGAAAGGAAGAGTAGTCTATCATATTTACAAATACCATACTACTCTAGAGGAAACCCCATTTTACTGCTCGTTATGCTGGACACTAGGAGGGAGAAAGGGCTTGAGGGGGAGGAGGAAGTTAACTTCCTGAGGAAGAGTGCCAACCCTAAAGTTTTACAGATGGGGACAGATTACGTTATGTTACTAAAGGTGGATTCCGACAAACTTTCGAAGACAAGGGCTCAGAAGAAGGGTAATATTGCCAGACCAAGTATTCCAGATGCCCTCAAGGAGTCTTGACCTGTTTTGCCAGCTCCAACGCAGGCCTGCCATCATTGGATCTTACAACCCCAACTCTACCAACTTTCGACATTACCGTTGCGGAATCCCCCACAGATATTTTGGAAGTGGACATACTTGACGAGTTGGATGTAGCCCTTGAGGACATCCAGCAGACATTGGTAGCGTCCCCAGTTATGGAACCTCCGGCGGCAGAGACAACCACACCTGCATGGCTAGCGCCAATTGTTACCATACTGGAACAACAGCAGAAAATCAAGAAGAAGTGATCTTAGATCTATCCAGGAATGTGAGAAATAATACTGCTGCGATAAAGAAAATGAGTGATTTATTGGAAGATCGGCTGGGAGAGAACGATAATGTATGTAAGGGTGGAAGTGCGAAGCGTAGAAGGGTAGTTTTACAGTAAAAATAATAGTGATATTGATCCTGTAGTAAGCACTGTTGGTTAAGTGTTAACTTCTTAAAACCCATCATTCAGGCGCTTATTCTAATTATAGCTACCTCATAGTAATTGCTTTGGAAGTCTTATTCATAATTTTCTTAAAGTATCATCAGAATTACTTGTGAAAAGCATTATATAAATAGGTATGAGAGTGAACTAGGACACACTTGTAATTTTTGTGTTAACTTGGACCAGATTTTGAACTAGGACACACATGTAATTTTGTGGATACCTAGTAGTTCAGTAAGTGCGAGGAGTAAACGTATGTCAACAAAATGGTTATGTATACATTGTTATAAAAACAATTTGTCTTTTCATTCTTTATGAAACATAAATTGAGATATATATATTATTGTGTTCATAGAGACCTGGAACACGTTTACTGGGAGGTAGTGTGACAAAAAGGCATATATTCCTCCAAATATAACGAGAGCCGTTACTTAGATTTATTTACGCTTTACTTACTCGGTGATTACCGTTGTAAAAACCGTCACGTAATCGGTGGGCTGAGGCACATGTTACCGATAGTGACCATTGTGTTTGTTATGAGCTAGGTTGAGTATAGTTTCGTATTTTCTATTGAGAACACTTCCGGTGTTGATACATAGTAATTCACGATCATTTCAGTAAAGGTATGTGAGTTCTCAGAGTTATATTTATGTTTTGTTGAGATTCATTACGGTTCTACAACGTTTAAATAACTTCTACGTAGATTTGACATCATAAATGCTGAACAGTCCAGGGTATTTGACATGACATGGTACAAAATGGCCATAATGTATATATCGGAGGGGAAGCTGGTTGTGGCAAGTCGTATGTTGTCCGTGAGATCATGAAGTGGGCTGAACTGAGTGGGAAAACGGTTGGATTGACATGCACCACAGGTGTTGCTTGCTGTCTGTACGAACGTGTAAGTATATATACATATATAAATATATATCATTCGATGCACGTCTTTTATAGAAATAAAATAAAAGTTTCTGTTCGTTGCGGATTTTTTACTATTATTTGTTTACCATTGCACCTACTGGTGTGGGCAATTATAATAAATCTGCATCAGTTTATTACTGATAGAGATTTTTTTTTACAATTATGAGTCATTTTGACTTGGTACTAACTTATAAACTTTGCATATGATTTTAACAGTGCGTCGATTTACCAAATAATTTCTACCCAATATAAATGTGTCAATAATACCCACTATTAAACAAATGTCAAAACGATAAGAGTGTTTACTTAATTTTCGATTCCAAACATTTTCGAATCAATAATCACCTACAAAACTGCTGTTCTTCCCTTTTTATACAGCTGTTATCGATTCATATTAGTACTCATATTATCATAAAAACACAATCACGTATCTGTTGTAAGGCATTACAGTGAATTTATAACATTTAAGTTCAGTGACCCGCTGAGGGTCCTGTCGACTGACGAAACCGGAAGCTCGACTAGTCAGCATCTCGTCGTCATAATTCACGCGCGCACGAGATCAGAACGTCCACAACATATTTTAATGACGTCTTATTGTGTCTATTCGTAGTACGGTACCAAAACCCGTTTGGTGTATGGCAAGCTACGTTAAATATATAAAATCAGGATAAAACATGGTTTGGTGACCCGCTGAGCATCCTGTAATCCTACACCTTATTTTGACATTTTCCAGATGAATAAGAAACAACATTTTTGAATACATTTAACATAGATATTGATTCCATTATTAAAAATATCGAAATAAATTTAATTAAAAATATTTCCGAGCATACAAATTATAACAAATGACTGCATGGAAAAAGCCGTCCATATGAACAAGGGAAGAACATGGAGCTTGTTGGCTTTGTTGACATGTGCAAAGAAAGTTGAACTTGAAGTTGATGCACTTAAAACTGGACAGCAAAAAAAGAAAATTGGGACACATGTAATGCAGTTCCTGTTTCAAGGAATTACTGGATTTAGATTTCCATTTGCTCACTTCATTACGGATCAAGTAAATGCCTCGGACGTCTACATTTTAGTTTGGGAGGCTGTGAATAAACTTTCACAGTTTGGTTTTGACGCCAAATATGTGTGCATGGATGGAGCTGTAAGTAATCGCTTTTTCCTAAAAATCCATTTTCCAGATAACAACGAAATTGAACTCAAGATGCAAGCTCCATGTCCACATAATCCAACAAAAAACATGATTTTCATGATGGATCCCTCTCACACTTTCAAAAAGATACGAAATAACATCCTAAAAAGTGGCTTCCATCGGCATGGAACTAGGCAGCTGGAACTACCTTCAGGCATGGGAGTATTGTGGTCTATGTGGGAAGATGCTTTCCATTGGGACAGATCCAATCCTGTACAAATTCACAGGGCACTCACGAATGAACACATCTATCCAAATCAGTCGGAGAAAATGCGAAACAAGCTTGCAGAGGATGTGATGAATTCGGACATGCTGAATTTAATGCTAGCATACCAGCAAAAAATGGGAGAGAAAGGCAAAGTTCTGGATGGTGCCATTGAAATGCTACAGAACACAGCTGTTTTGATAGACATATTTAGAGATAGACGACCAGTGAATGAAGCAAACGATCCAAGACTGAGCAAGTTACTTCAAGTCCATTTCTGGTTTCTAAATTGGGAAAAAGGAGTTTCTAAGAAAAGTTCACTGATGTCAAGCCAGTGCCACGAAGATCTCCACTCAAGCATAATAGGCTTCCTGGAACTATGCAGTGCAATGTTTAAAGAACACCATGGATGGTCTGTTATTCCAAGCATGATCAACTCGGATGCAATTGAGAACAATTTCTGCCAGCACAGAGGAAAGTTTAATGGACTCAACACAAACCCAACAGCACTTCAATATAGACGAAACATCAACGGGGTCATCCTTGGGCAGTCAGCAGTGTCCAAGAAATCAAATGCCAAAAGTGTTTGCAAAATGAGTGAAAATTTTGCATTTTCATCCAAACAATCTGTGAGAAAAGCCAGCAAAAGACCTTCGACATCAGTAATACATTCAAAGAGTATCAAATGTATTCGAATGTAGACGATGCTAGTTATAGAGACATTCAATGTCCACTTTACTTACGTATACACACGCTGACAACATGACATGTCTGTTTTCACTGGTGCTGTGGTCTGTCGGAGGAATTCCATCACACAATTTGGCTGTGGGATGACGGCCTTAGTCTTGAAGTTGACCACTCTCAAACCATCTGCAGACTTCACCCTTCCCATTGCGACAGCTAGTTGACCAGGTTGGAATATACTCGTACAATCCACTTCGACTCTTTAAGCATATTAAAAAGAAATACAGGTAATTACACATAGCAGGTTTTACTTAAAAAGAGCTTTATTATTCCTGTAATTATAGTGGATTCCTATTAATTGCATAACTCATTTGTCGAATAAAATATGCAATTAACAGGAATATTCAATTTAACAGGAATATCAATACCTATCTTAATATTATAAGTCAAGTTTTTTGTTTTTGTTTTTTAAATTGTTATGCAATTAACAGATATGCAATTATGTGAAATTCATTGTACCGTATCTATTTTTTATAAATGAAAACCCTTAAATTTATAGTCGAAGTGATACCCAACTAAAGAAAAAGTGGGTGGCTATTCCGCTAATTACATGATATATGGAGTTCGTCAAATACTATAGGCAGTTATTACAAACGCCAAAGCATGGACTTGTTGCATGTAAAATGTGGTACATCTTCAAAAACCACTGAAAAATAATTGTAGTCAAATAATGTTAATAATATATTATAAGTATATAATTTAATATACCTGTCAAGTGTCATTCCCTGAGCCTTATGGATTGTCATGGCATAGCACAGTTTCAGAGGAATTTGGGATCTCACTGCCAGATTGGTATTTGTTGTTGGATCAAAGACTGAAACAAAATAACACATTACCTGGTATGGCATTTTTACTAGAGTCGTCATTGCATATATGCAGTTCTTCAAGTAGCAATGGTTAATCTTTACTATTTTTACTACTTGAGGTTCCTATAAAATATGTTGCATATATGTATATATAAATCACTTTTAAAAAACAATTAAAATTAATAAAAGTGTAAAGGTGTTTTTTTTTAAATATTGTCAAATTTGCCCCTTTTTGGGCCCCACCATCCAGCTCCTTGGGGTGTCAGGGTTCTATTTTCATACCATCCACATCCTTCCATCCCATGATGTTAATTCCACCCAAGTTTGAATGATTTCCTACGCGAGAAAATATACTCAAAAGTGTTATTTCCCTATATAACTATAGTAAACTTTACCCCCTCCCCAGGAGAGAATGGGTGACCCGGGGGTAATGAAATTTACAATTTTATTAGAGCACCTAAGGACCTCTCCATCCATGAAGAGTATTTGATTGCAGGACATCAGGTTATGAAGAAGATTTTTTAAATTTGGCCAATTTTCCCGTTTTGGGCCCCGCCCTTAAGCCCCAGGGGGGACAGGAACCCTAATTTTACAATTTGAAACCGCCTTCCCCCAACAATGATTCTGACCAAGTTTGGATGGAATCCATCCATTCTCAAGAAGAGGTTTTAGGGTCAGTCGGGTGGTCAGAGCACATCAAATATCTATTTCTATCTTTCGCGTTGACCTACCACTGAAGTTCATCCTCTGTAACGTAGACAGCTTGTCGATAGTATCGAAATACACCTCTACTTCTCCTGGTCGCACAGCTGTCACCCGTCCTCTGAGTCCATTGACGAGTTCGCTCGTAAGGTTTCTTAATAACATCACACTGGCACCCTCCTTTATCCACAATGTTGTTGGAACCATTAGACTGTGTAGGTGTCGCTGCTCACCTTCATCAATTGCATCAAAACTATACATCTTGCCTCTCAACCGCAACAAACATTCCCTGTTATAAATGTCAACAAGTGTGTTGCATGCAAATAGGCGAATAGTTTGTTTGTCACTTCTGCCCAATGGCCGGCTTAACGATTGAACATACCCCTCCACACCTTTTCCTAAGTCATGTCCGTGTGATATGGCATAAATAACTGAAGACAACTCTTTGTCACTTTGTCGGATCACTTCCTGGAGGTACACACAATGGTCTGGAAAATGTTCTGACCCAAAGCACAAGTCACCGCTGTCCCCATATCTGGCATTCCGTACTGGCTGTAACTGCAAAAAGTCCCCAACTACAACTATTTGCAGACCACCGAATCCTGCCACTTTATCCCTGATGTTACGAGTAATGTGTTCCAAAATGTCGAACATCCGCAGACTGAACATACTGATCTCATCAATGATAAGGATATCAGTCTCCAGGATTCTTTGTTTGGCGGCTGAGTAACGGTCGTCATCGCGTATGAGTGAAAGCGTCTTTACCTTGTCGTACCTCCCATCTCCAATCCCCGACCATTTATGTATGGTCATTGGGTTAAATGTCTGAAACACAAATACAACTGAATTTTTATGATATTATCTAAAAAGCAGGACATTACCAATTTACCAGTAGGTATCTATGTATATATGTTATATGGGGGGGGGGGGGGGTTGCAAAGGTCAGTATATAGGACATCAGGGGTCAGTATATAGGACATCCGGGGTCAGTATATTAGACATTGGTTGTATTTGGTAACTTGACATTTGTTTAATAGTGGGTTTGAGGATTGTTATCATTCGATGCACGTCTTTTATAGAAATAAAATAAAAGTTTTTGTTCGTTGCGGATTTTTTACTATTATTTGTTTACCATTGCACCTACTGGTGTGGGCAATTATAATAAATCTGCATC
>JAUMHH010197346.1:0-13633 GCA_032359455.1 Chlamys rubida | reverse complement strand
AAAAACTGAACTTTGGTCAATAAGGGGCTATAAGACACCAATCATACATGGTCTAGTGGACAACATTCACAAAAAAAACCAGCAGCATATTTTGAATTTTTTGTATATTTCAAACTTTTTCACAATTGTTATTTTTTTCCCTCAGCATTGTGAAAAAATATGGCTTTTTCAAATTGTGAAGTAGCCGAAGATCGGCCACTAATATAGTAGGTGGAAAGGCGCTGAGGTCATAATTTGCTTGTGTATACCTTTAGATCTCGGTGGGCTATTTCCAAGGAATGTAGATAGTGGATGGCTTTGGCAATGTCACGAATGATAGCAGCTGCCTCTATTAAAAGGAACAAACCAAAATGCATAAAAAATATCATCCTGATACAGAAGGAAATTAGCTATAGAAGAAGTATGTTTGCAATGAAAATGTCATTCAATGAATGGATGAAGAAATAGGACTGGTCTTGCAGTCTTTTTCAGTGTTAGTTATTACATATAGAATTGGGATCACAATTTTTTGCGACACAAGTAGCTGTTTCTCAATTAATCATTGCCATATATATATGTTTCATATGTCATGTCATTAAATGTACGAATGCAGTTATTTTATGACAATTTAAACCTGTAGGTATCCTGGATTCAGCAACGGTTTAATATCAATTCTCAAAGGTATGACTGGAACATAATGCATTGTCAGGCTTCAAATATGAACTTGCCACTTTTTTTTATTTTCCATTACATTTAGTTATAAATCTGACATGACATTAAACCGTAATAATAAGATTGCCTCACCTATTAAAGTCTTTTACATGACATTTCACTAAATGAGTACATTTCATAAATGAATAAAAATTCCACTCAACACCAGAAAAGGAATAAAGGCATGTAATGTAGTTTTTGTTTCTTACACACTTTGCAAGAATATCAATCTCACACAGGTGTAATATCTGTACATTAAGAATGTTTTTATACTTACATTATATCCTGTTACTTATATAGTAGCATATTCAAATTCAGTTATAAAATTAAACCATTACTGATGATGTCTATTTTCAACATGAACCAAAGGATGATTTGCTGATATTTTTCAAACTTTTAGGTAAAGGGACCTATATATGTCTTGCCTGGTATTAACCTATCTACAACAATTTCATACCTCTTTCTGTAAACGCTGAATCAGCTCTTTCTTGTATTTTGTTGAAGAGTTCCCCACCTTCCATACTGTAAAACAAGCCAATGTTAACGATATTTCAACAGCTTCATTTCATAATTTTGAAACAGATGAACAAAACTCTGAAAGTGATATAATATCAAATTTTCTGATATAAATATATTGAAATGTATTATAGTATGACATAGTTGAAGTAGTTATATATTGTGGTCATGGAAAAGTAGTTCTTATAAACAGCTGCACTGAAATATATGACCACTAAATACATTTGTATCCTCTGGTTCTCTTGTACACCAAATTTTGCTAGTGAGAAATCAAGGAGACCTCAACCATCAAAAACTGTGTAAAATGATAAAAATTGGGATTATTATCGATAAATCTCCTGAATGACAGAAAAAGATAGCGTGGGCTAAATGAATAGAATACCAAGCATGAACTTAAATGTTTTAAAGACTAGTCGTTTTCATATCATACCATTCCATGACCACCAACAGGCACTTCTGACCACTGTAGGCATTCTCGTACACATCTGTAATTGCTACAATGTGTTTACAGCCAGATGCTCTCCAGTGGAGGTCCACCTCCCTTCTTGCTTTTGGCACATCTCTCAACACCTACAGAACAAATAATGCAAACTTGATAATAACAGGCAGGGTTTGTGAGACAAAATTTACCCAACATCATGTGGAGTTATTCTTAGCATGAACATTTATTTTTTCAGGGAGGGGGAGATCCTATGTCCGTGCAAAGAGTTCACTGAAGTTCTGTGTTTCCCAGCTGATGGATTCCGCGAGGAATACATAAGTCTGGCCATAATAGTAGAGTAATCAATAGGTAAAGATGACCAAATGCATGGCTGGTATTGACCAGCACTACGTTGTCATGGTCATCTTTACCTATTGATTATTTTTTCTTTAGTGACAATGACCTTGGTGGGAAAATCAGTTCATTGTATCACAGTACCAAACACTGGAGTGAAAATCAAGATGCTAAAATTAGTACTTAGTGACCTTAATCTTGAGGTCATGAACTGAACATTTTGTAATTTCATCCAAATCTGATTAAAAGTAATGATAATATAGGTATGTCACACTCAATCAGTATTTTACTACATGTGTATAACAATAATGTGGCCTTTGCACCAGGATTCTGTAATACGTAATGTCTTTGCATATGCTTTATCAATTCCAAATATTAACCCATACTCAAAGCTTTGTCTAAATTAAGGTTTTATGTAGAAGTGATGAAAATATTCTAAATGTGTGATTAAGCATAGACATGAGTACTGCTATGTATGCCTCCCTTTTTCATAGCAAGGAATCATCAAAATGTAGGAGTTAACTCATTCACCCCTGAAATTTCATAATGAGCTATTCCAACATTTGAATTAGAAGGGTTCAAATGTGGCTACAGGGGTGTCCTCCATCAGATAAATACAATGATCAATTGGGCTTTACAGTGTAGTTTGTACAAAATGCATGTCTGGGGTTTGACATCCTTGCAACAGCCACATGAAGAAACTAAAAATAGGGCAGTGAGATAGAGATCCTGCGTACCAATGAGGGCAACAGATCGATTTTGGTTTCTTCAATGTGATTGTCCCCTAACCGTTTCTACCCTAGGTAATTTTAGTCGACTCTTCCATACATTTATTTGGATGAGTCCATTATGGTCTACAGTGGTGAAAGTGCTGGGGTCCCTAAATTACTTGCCTCTTAGATGAATACACTTATTTTCCCCCAGACTTACAGAAGTTTTGCTGAATGAGTATTTTGAGTAGCTCATACTTGCCAACTCTACCAATATTTTGGAGGGGATCTCAAATTTTAGACTCATAATTTTAGAATTGTTAACGAGCTAAAATGCTATGTACACTACCCCTGGTATTCTTTTATTTTGAGATCTAATGATTTCAATGACAAAAAGAATCAAAAGATGTAAATTTAAAGTGTTATTTCTTCCAGAAGTGGTATATAAAATAATGTACAACATTTGATATAGCGCCCTATCTAGCTAACATAAGCCACTCTAAAGAGCTTTACAGTACATAGATATACATTGAATACAATTATCATATACATTAATCAATACATGTTTTGAGGAATTCACAGCAGCTGCCTTATCAGGCGCTAACTACTAGTCCTATGCCTCCTGGCTATTATCTCCCTATGTGTGTATGCCTGTGTGTGTGCTGGAGATGTAATGTGTTCTGTTTGTAGTGGGACTGCGCTTCCAACGGCATCATTTATAGTGCCACCTCACTTGAATGCTACAGCACAGATACCGCAACATCCACCCCAGACCAATTTATACTCCACCTGGGTTGTTGGAGTTGTGTGGGCAGGAGAAAAACAATTTCTCTGAATATCCATGCGTACAACGACTTCGGGGGTCGAACCCCGGCCGCCTGCGATTCAACCAATTAATCTGGTTAAGTTCCAACATACATTGTTGATAGAACATTGAAACATTGACAGAAATCAAAATAAAATTAGGCCTAATGTTATCTAGATAAGAATATAAAATGTTGTTATATGGCAGGAATTTAATCAATTTCCTGTTGTTTAATCAGGGTTCCTAACTGGATTGAACAGCATGTAGATAACCAAAGAAAGGAACGTTAATCATGAGTAATCATGGACATTGATGGATTCGAATGAAACGTCAAAAATATGAACAGACAATTGATGAAATTATTATGAAAAAATGAAAGTGAAATTGGACGCTGTGGGCGTGACATTCCTAAATGTAAAAGACTATCTGGTTATCAGATAGTTATAATTAGGTTATGTGATCCTTAATCATTAGGACCAAAAATATTCCAGTTAACTACAAAGTAAAAAACCCCAGCTCTTTAACACTTATTTACATCCTGTTTTGATATTTTTGGGTGACATATCCTACCTTTAACGCACACTTCTGATTCGTTTTTTTAGAAAAACATTCAACAACTTTTCCATTTATCCCAAGGCCCAAAACGGCCCCTGTTATTCTGTAATCGTCACTTATCGGGTACTTTTTTGGTTTTAAATTCCTAGTTTCGTTGTCTCCCATCATCATCTTGTCTGTATAAAAGTCAGTACACTGAACAACGTGATTCTCCTAATGAAGGAGAAACTACAAAAGTCTGTCTGTGTGTCGTCGGAAGTGACGTTTTGTACTTAAAATAGCACGAAATCATCAGAACACCGGTATTTCGTCATTTCCACCAGTTTTAATGTAATCGTTATACTGACAAAATAAAGCTGTATTGATGCAATGCTATGTAACACTATTGGGTTTTGAAGTATTTTCATACTTGATCAGTTATTTGGTCGGATTTGAATCCTTTGTGTTAATCTGACCCTTTCGAAAATTAAAATAATATTAAAAAATAATAATACATGCAGTTCAGTATATTCAAAGTCGCCTTCTTTATCGCTATTAATGTAGAACAAAATACATTTTCTTGTATAAGATCTTGTTTAGCTCTTAAGTTTAACAAACAAACAAAACAAATTCCTTTGTGTATCCTCAAATACAGGGACTGGAACAAGTCTACGAATAAGGGGAAGTAACCTTTCCAGTTTTTAATGCGAGCACCTGCTGAAGATATAGTTCTATATCTATTGAACACACAATTTGATAAGAGAATGAAATAATTGTAGTTCGACATGTGGTATGGTGTTAATCAAGATATCACGGTTGTTTAATATATCAATGCTAATATGTTTTCCGTTTGCTGTTTATATGTTTAATTTGTCGAAACGGCGTATGAATACAACTGGAGTAATTATATGAAAATGGCGACGCCAGCGGCCTGAGAAATTTCGGTGTGTATATTCAACAAAAAATAGTCAATTAAGTTACAAATTCCACAATGAAACGTATGCAAGATCGCGAAAATTCGCCCAGGAGTAAAAGATCACGTTCAGGGTATCAGGGACTTGATCATGAATCCTCTAGAGACCGAATGTCCCCTGACATGGACAGGCGAGATAGCCGGGGACGCGAGCCGAAACCAAAACCTTACCGAGACTTTGATCATGATATTGGCCCAATGTCTAGAGGTAACAAGTATCACGATAGGATGGGGGACGGATTTGGGCCTGCAAGGTCGGAAGTGAGAGGACCAGAATACAGATCTTTGTGCTTGAGTAACATTTCGAGTAAAGTACCCGACGCTGTTTTGAAAGATAATTTGTACCACGAATTCAAGAAATTTGGGGAATTTAATGTGAACGTTACTTTCACCGGTGATCAGAGAGTTGCATACATAAATTTTCGGTATCCTGAAGATGCTAGAGCTGCTAAACACGCCAAATCGAAATTGATTGTATTTGACCGTCCAGTTCGTGTAGATCCAGTTTTCCATAGGCGTCGTAGCAGTAGTCCAAATAATGATATGGGCAGAGATTATGGGGGTCCCAGTAAAGGTGGTTATGGACACAACTCGCCTCCTATGCAGTATGGAGGGATGCGTGGCGAAGGTATGGGAAGAGGCGGTGCTAACAGACGTCAGAATATGGGACGTGGATATGTTTCAAACCAAGATAACATGCCTCCTCCTCCACCAATGAGTCCATCAATGGAAAGGGATAATTTTGATGCACAATTTCAAAAAGACGGTGCTTCAAGAAAAGCACCAAATGAAAAGTTTCCCTATCATTTAGATCACATAAACCCTGAAGATGACATTAAAGCGACAAGAACACTGTTTGTTGGTAACCTAGACTACAACATTGATTTGATGGAACTGCGACAGATTTTTGAGAGATATGGTGCAATTGAAGACATTGATGTGAAGAGACCACAAAGGGGACAAGGAAATGCCTATGCATTTTTGAAGTACATGAACCTAGATTGTGCACATCAAGCAAAGGTAGAGATGTCAGGACAGTACATTGGAAGATTTCAGTGTAAAATTGGTTACGGAAAAGTGACACCTACTACATGTTTGTGGGTAGGAGGATTAGGACCTTGGGTAACTCATCAAGCATTGGAGCGTGAATTTGACAGATTTGGAGTGATTGACAGGATTGAATGGCCACATGGAAAGACTTTCGCGTATGTGTTGTACGACAACATTGATGCTGCTACAGCTGCCTGTCAAGAAATGAGAGGATTTCCTTTTGGTGATCTAAACAGAAGACTGAGGGTTGATTTTGCAGATGTAACCCATATCATCAGTTCACCCAGACCAAATGATCCACCATCTCCGGATGGGAGAGACATACCGAGTAGAAATCCACAGTGGCGTCCACCATATGATGGTCCAGCAGGTGAACACAGAGATGATTGGCCATTGGATGACAGAGGCCCAAGTCAGCGTAATTCAGATCCTAGGGACAACAACCAGGGACACAGAGGAAGAGATGTGTGGGAGGGAGGTGACCGAAGTAGACGGCCAAGAACACCAGATGAATTCGTTGATAGACAACATAACCGTTCAAAAAGCCAGGAGAACAAATATGACCAAAAAGATCGGGACGTGGGGAGAAACAGAGACAATGGACGTCGTCCAATGCATTCACAAGAAAGAGACTTTAGTGATGGGGACCGAGGTGATTCAAAACGTTTTGATGAAAGGAGAATTTCCCAGGGGGATAAAGAAACTGAAAAGGCGTTGGAGATGGTAGAAACGGTAGCAGATATGTCAAAGTGTTTGCCTGCAGCGTGGAATGGTGCTTTGATTCTGAAGAGCAGTGCATTTCCTGCAAGAATGCATGTGGTTGGTGGTAATGTGACCTTGGTTGATAACATGATGAGAGACCCATCAACAACTGAAACACCTGTCCTCAAAGTCAAGCAGCGACTCCGTCTTGACCAACCAAAATTGGAGGATGTTGGCCGAAGAGTGATTGGAGCTGGGCCTCGTGGTCACTGTATTCTTTTAGCTCTCAGTGGTTCTCTTCAAAACTATGAAGACGCTTCAGTTCAACAAAGACCTCTGAAAAATTTGGTGACATATCTGCGACAGAAAGATGCAGCCGGTGTCATCTCCCTTCCAAATTTCGACTCAAAAGATAAGGACAATGTTGGTGTGCTGTACGCATTTCCACCTTGTCAGTTCGGGTATGACTATCTCATGACTAAGGCACCCAAACTTCCTCCAGAGCCTGCAGTTCAGGACGACTACATGGTCATTGTTGTCATCCGGGGAGCTGCATAGCTTTATCATCAACCAATTTTTAGTTTAGTCTCATGCTCATTTATAAAACATTGCTCTTTGGGGGGAGGCGGGCATCCATTATGTTGCTTTAGGTATTTTTCAACACTTAATTACAAGATAATTTTGAATGAAATACGGTCCATGCTTTTGCTTCTTTATTTTTACAAATGTGTAAAATATATACCCTTCGTTTTTATTACGACTTTTACATTTACATGAATAGTGTAGTGTTTTTAAATGTTCTTAAATTGACCAAAACTAAATTAAATTGCCTTTAGTTTTTAAATCTGATTATATGAAGGCTAATTACATGACAAATCTGATCTAAAGTATATAAAAACTACTTTTATTTTACTGGTTTTTATTGGAAATTTGGGGAGTGGGGGGGGTTGAAATTGTTTTTTGTTTTTTTTACATTGACATCTGTTTACTAAGGAAATTTGGATATTATTAATTAGAAAGTGAAACGAGTTTACTTAAATGCAGCTAATTGTTCATCAGTGATAGTGATTAATTAATCCATGTTTAAACCATCGTTCATTACCATATGAAACTTTGAAAATGCAGCATATTTAATTTGTGTTTAAGTATTAAAATTGATAAAAATGTGTAATAACCACTAAAAATATGACAAGTTTTAATATAGTATAACTATAATATATACATTTGGAAAAGTGATATGATGATTTGCAATTTCATCACAATACATTCTTATTATAATTCCATGTACTGTACTTCCACCTCTCTTATATGGTTACCTATTTTGTAATTTGTTCAGATTTTATATTTTCAATAGCATAAATAATCTTTAATGATACCTTAGGACAAGGTCATTGAGGGGATGTAGTATTCCATACATATGTTTACATTGTTTCATCATTCTAGTGAAGCATGTTAATCAAACTTAAAACATTGGTCAAGTATTCGGTTACCTAAATGAGAGGATGTAATCAAGGTCCAGGTCACTGGTACAGGGTCAAGGTCACTGTCAGTATCTATAGAAAATCATTATCACTCTAGTGAATTCCTTTTGGAAAGAATTTCAATCTTATATATATTGATAAAGTATGAAAATACTTCAAACGAATGAGCTCTTGTTACAGGGTGAAAAAGCCAAGGTCATTGTTGCTATTTAAGAACATCACTAGCAACTTTCATTGTCATTCCTGCATGAAATTTGATAAAAGTTACGCCTTCTTTGGTTAAGTAAGAAACAAACTCAAACTATTAGTTTTTCAGAGTTCCAATGTCAAGGTTATGGTCACAATTATAAATTACAGAAAATGTTTGATCACTATTTAATTACCCTGGTATTGTTTTTTATAGAATTTTTGTCATTGCTCTTCTACTTCATTTCTGCAATTTTAAAGCACAATTTGGAGGGTTCTGTATTGTTTGTAATGCATTGTTTAATTGATTGACAATCATGAAGTTAAGTTTGTAGTCATTTGACATGTACATGGAAATTCCATCTGAATTGCAAAAAAAGGAGAAAGGGGGAAATAATGAAATATACTGATTCGACATGTTAATTCATAAATGATTTTTCAAAATTTTGCAATGGTAAAATATTCTGTTTGTTGATATTGGATGATAAATTATCTAAGATGTGTATACCACTGTTGAAAGATCTTTATTATAATCTGAAAAGTACTCCATGTAAATGCAGTCTCGGAGAATTACTGTACATAAATTTGGAAAATCTTGATCACATGTTAGTCTTCTGCGATGGTATACGTACACTACATAAACTGCTGTAGAAGTAGAAAATCGAAAACGTGTATAATGGTACTACTAATCTCTTCATTGAAGACTGTTATTGACATTTTTTTGTTTGAAAGCTCCCTCATTTGTTTGTTAGAGGAATCAAATATTTATTGTTATTTTGAAGCTGTAGAAAATGCTTTTGTAGTGGTTGTTCAGCTATTTGGTAATCATTGAAGACATTGATTTATGATTTAGTTCATTTCTGAAATATTGGAACATTGAATTAGTGCAAATGAAGTAAGATATATTTTGTAGTAACAATATTTTAAAAGAAATTCAGCAGATTGTTGATGGGTCTGTAGCTGTCTCCAAAAGATGAGGATGATTCTTCGACAGTTCCTGCTGCACAGCTGATATGTAAGTGATTCTAGATAATATAGGAATGACTATAGAAACATAAAAAGTGGAACACAATCTGTTGTCACACTGTCTGCATGTATACATAACATTATTACGACCGCAACTAGTCCTTTTCTTTTGAGATATACTGTATGTGCGACACAATGATGTTGTTCAATGTGAATGCTGAGTTAAACTTTATGTTCCTTCCAGTTCCCTATATCTCAAGAATGTTTAGACCTAGTAACACAGTTTGAAAAAGTATTAAATTAACACCTAACATACACCACATCATTCATTTACCAGTGACGTCGTATGTATTTCGATTTCACTTAAACCTTGCTCCGCAACGCGCTATGACACTCTGTTTGTGATCTGACAGTTTAAGTTTCCTTTAATTTTTCGTAAAAAAGGCTCTAGTATAGTCACAATGAACATATGCCACTATAAATTGTTACAACATTTAACACAATGTTAATTAAGTTATTAACTGACAGAAATCTTCCTTTGTCCTTTTCAGACTGCTGCTGATGGAATATACTGTTCAACAAAAAATGGAGGTGAAACCCTCGGCCAGTGTAATTGAAGTGGTCTGCCATCAAGTGCTATGTTGGGAAGTCTCCTTTTGTGTGCTTTCATATACAAATTTTGTCTTGTGCACACCCTGTCGCCATCGGTCATCTTCAGATAGTCGATCAGTGCCCAAGCTGAAATCCAACCCTAACCATCTAATACCTTCTGTGAAATAGACATTATTGTGTGTGCCAGGTTCTGTGACACTGCTCTAGAAAAAGAAATGATGACAATCCTCAGAGCTTTCTGAGATGTACATACCAGCATTCTAATGAAGAAATCTTATTTTGTGTTTTAGCTATTGTGATGAAGTACATTGTGTTTTGAAGACGAAGTGTTTCATATTCGACATATTGTGTTTGTGTTGAAAAATTTCTTCAAAGTGATCGTATAATGTATGTTGTGCCCCATGCCTGTGCCAAGAATTATGCTCAGCAACAAGATTCCTTGCTTGATATGTGTTTTATATTTCTTAAGGAGTGAAAAAGAAATTGAATAGAATAGAAAAAAGTGGGCTGTTGAGAAATTAACAAAAAAGGGAGCTGATTTTTAAATTCAACCATTTTAAGTGTGAGATTTGGAAGTGCACCTTCAGATTTTTGGCAACATTTGGAAGTCATAAAATCTCTTACAGTTTCCAAGGTGGATTTCTCAAATTTTGCTTCAATTTTTGGAGAATTTTGTCATCATTTTAAATGTTTTACATGTGAAATATTTTAAGTGAAAAAGGAAGTGATTCTTGTGGCCTGTTTCAGTAATTTGGCAGTGTTGATCGCAAAGTAAATGTTTTTTTTATTCCAAACAGTTTATTTGTGCAAGTTCTTTTACAAGAATTCTCTACGGTGAAAAGGAACTCTCCTATGCCTGCTGATTTTGAATTGGAGAATTCCATTTAAATCCTTGGAGATTTTGTGTTTGTGCATACAAAGTCATGTATAGAAATTCAATTGTGTACAGATTTTGTGAAAAGTGTATATAAAAACAACTGAACGTCGTGTGCTTTTCATGAATAAGATTGTGTAGATTGGAGGAAATGTCTTGGCCGTGAAAATTGGTTATTCTACTTGGTGTCAATAAGTCTGTGTAATAATGGCATGTATTGTACTATTTTAGGATAGAATAAACATCAATAACACGAAGTACTGATTCATCATTGTGATTGTTGCTGTAGTATGGTAATATTTTCAAGTGTCGTTATTGCAAAATGCAATATCACAACGCCATGTTAACAAAACACTGGTGTTAATTGAGTGTCCGCAACAACAAAGTGCCTTGGGAGCTGCCACATCAAGAATACAGTGTATTTCTATTCATCCTGAATACAAGTTCTTTGTGTTTGGAAGTTTAGAATTCTACTCCAGTGTGTAAGTTCTGGTGAGAATGTGCTTTCCATTCGAAAACCAAGGATGGGATTGCGGAAAAAATTCTTAAGGAAATTTCAAATGGTTTGTGTATTCCCATGTTTGTACACATCAAGCTAGTGAAATGTTGGCTCAACAAGTCTGGCTTCAGTTGTGTAAAATCATCCCTGCTTTTCATGGATGTGGTTTCCCCGAGCTGTATTTACAATGTAGACAGAATTGAGTGCATTATTCGAAATCCATCTAAAAACAAACCAACATCTTCTGATTGTGCCTAAGAAAAAGAGTGACTTCTTCAAGGTGAAGATTTCTTCCCATCAAGTTCCTGGATAATTTTTAAAAAGGAATTTTGTGAATTACAACATTCCCAGTTAGATGACATTAACTATGGAACAACAGCATGCTGGTCATAGTATTGGTTTTGGGATTTTATTTAACTCTAAGAAAATTTATATAGAACACATGGGTCTGTAATGTTCTGGTTATTGCATAAAAATAGTTCATCACTTATGGTATCGACCTTTTCCATTTGATAATGGTAAGCCATTTAAAATCACTTCATGGTTAACATTCTATACAACATTACAGACCCCATCATCCTCGATATTCAAGGGTTACACTCACTTACGCTCTCTGCACCCATGGAATATGTCCTAGCAAAATTGAAGGATCAGTGTGCGTGGTCCACCTTGTGCCTTTGATGTACATAAAAAAAATCTCGGTCACATAACCGTAAATATTTACAGACTTTGAAGTCTGGTGTCGCCCCTATGTAATCTTCAAAGGACAGGTATATCAGCCTAGCGATTAGTCCAGTTTTGTTACCATAGACGCTTTCAATTTTGCTATGACATATTCCAGTGGTGCAGAGAGCACAAGTGAGTGTAACCCATGGATATCAAGGAAGTAGTGTTGAAGTACAGACCCCTGTACATGTGTGTTAGTTAATTATATATATAGCTGCTAATCTGTAAAAGTTACATTTGAAATCTCCACCTCGGGGCTCTTATAACGTAAAATGGTGTACAAAATGTACCAGTATTGGCAGATTTTGCTCGAGTAAGTACAATTGTTTTTCAACACTTCTAATTTCCTGAATATTTTCCTGCTTTTGCTAATTTAACTGTTTACTATAAATCTTCAAATGGATTGATCGTAAATGGAATTAAGGTGCTGAAACAAATCGTTTTTATCATTGTCTAAAATGGACATTAACACTAGTATTAGTTGGCTCAAAGTGATAATTTATTTATTTACGTCACAACTCGCTGCATAATACATACATAAATACATAATTCAACAATGAAATACACGTCATGTTAAAACATTTATCAACACTATAAAATGAGCTACTTACTATACTATTGGAGACAAGTTACATGCAATCATACATCAGTAAATATAAATGAATTCAAATTCTGTAACGCAACAATTAGTGGAATATGGAAAAATATGATTTCTCAAATAGTGGAACACAGTATTGAAATTAAGAAAACAAGTTAAAGGTTGACCTACATTAACCAAAGCTTGACACACACATCAAAGAATTATATAATGCATGCATATATATATATATAAACAATTTTCATTTTTAAACAAAATGGAAAATAATTTAACAAATCCTGAAGCTTTTAACTCTTTCACCCCTATGTAACTTTAGTAACTAGACTCTTTATCATGCATTGATATGGACGATAATACAATTTAAAAAATCCATAGAAATTTTAACTTACGAATCGCCCAGGCAGTCAATTTCGGTTGTATTTGGATATATATGCCCTCGTTTTAAAACACGTGAATTAAGCATTCCTAAATCGCACATATCATACAGGCAGGTATACATTGTATGTACACAAGCCGAGAATATTTCATATGAGAAAATGAATGTATGTCAACCCTTTACAAAGTTAATTGGCACATTCCTTTAATGTTATCCAATGCCTTTATAATATAAATATACCCCTTTGTAGATCATTTTAAAAAAAATATTAAAGAAGTTATTAATACATAAAAGACATAAACAGAAATCAAACTCCTATTAGGGAACAGAGAATAAATTACTGGGTGTTTTCTGGACCATGTGATAGGTAAATTCAGTTTTAAAAAATGTGATTAATTCGAGAGAAATGCTAAACAAATGCATCAAAGTTCAATATAGACAAGAATGGAAAATGGTTTCAAAATATTATCTGTACACACCGTTATTATACTCTTGTATGGTTAGCTTGACATATTGTTGGCCAAGGGCAAACAAATAATTTTTGCCAAAACTACATATAT
>JAUMHH010197335.1:0-13633 GCA_032359455.1 Chlamys rubida | reverse complement strand
GGACGCCTAGACGTATGAGCAATCAGATGTCGGTTATGGACGCCTAGACGTATGAGCAATCAGATGTCGGTTATGGACGCCTAGACGTATGAGCAATCAGATGTCGGTTATGGACGCCTAGACGTATGAGCAATCAGATGTCGGTTATGGACGCCTAGACGTATGAGCAATCAGATGTCGGTTATGGACGCCTAGACGTATGAGCAATCAGATGTCGGTTATGGATGCGCGGACGTATGAGTGTGCAATGCGATCAGATGTCGGTTATGGACGCGCGGACGTATGAGTGTGCAATGCGATCAGATGTCGGTTATGGACGCGCGGACGTATGAGTGGGCTAGTATGTCTGGATGAGCAGTTTGCAATTTGGTCAGTTGTCGTGTGTGGACGCATGACGTTTTAGCTAGTGTGTGATGAGGTTTTTGTCTAGACGTATAGTTTTGTAATGACATCAGATGTCGTGCCTATACGCGCGGAAGTATCAGTGTGTAATGCGGTCGGATGTCGTGCCTGTACGCGCGGAAGTATAATCGTGTAATGCGGTCGGATGTCGTGCCTGTACGCGCGGAAGTATAAGTGTGTAATGCGGTCGGATGTCGTGCCTGTACCCGCGGAAGTATATGTGTGTTATTCGGTCGGAAATCGTACTTGGACGCACGGACATATAATTGTGAAATGTGGTCAGATAACGTGCCGGGACACGAGGACGTACAGGTATAAATGAGTGTGTACTACGTACGGGTGTCACGGACACATCCCGTACCCATACCCGCTGTAGGTATACATAGTTGAGTACGCTCCAAATCGTGGCGATGCATATCACGATTACATTTATGCAATATCAAGAAACTTCTGGACATAAAACGTCAAATGTGGACAGATTGCCAGATCAGACATTTATTTGTGCCATGTTCTATAAATAGATTTATATCTAAACACATGCCACGTGGCGCACACAGTTAACGACACACGTCATAAGTTGTTATCTTATGGAGCCATATCTTATACAAAGTTCTATAGACGTTACCTTAGGCTTGTATTAGAAATGGTTAAGTAATGCTAACGACACTGCCTCTCGCCCTTCGTTTTGTTGTGTTACCAATAAGTAATTACCTGGGAAAACTGACTTTACCGGATGTTAATGGGTTATTTTTCTTAGGAAAACTTTTCATTGACTAGTTTTCATGAATTAGCAATCACACCATGGTTATTTGTTTAAAGACAGAGTTACACTTTTCAGAGAAAATCTTCTTCGGGAACAATGTCCATAATTTGTTTTACAGCCAGATTTTGTCATGAATCGCTAAGCAGGTTACTCTTTATCTTATATGAAAGAATAAGGAAAAAATGTTGGCGGCACGATATTTTCAAAATTGTAAACAAGTTTTAATTTTGGGACAACTGTTCTTGTGATTGTTTTTGGGAAGGTAAGTTACTGTTATTCACCGACTTTTCACGAATATATCATTTTTGCGATTACGCTTCAAACTACTTTTTTGCAAAAATTTCAAACCGTGAAACTAAGAAAGATAATAAACAACAGATGATAGAACAAATGGCACTCTACGTCTCAAGATTTCGGCCTCCTGGAAATGTAAGAAATATACGTATGAATACTTTCTTTTAATGAGTCGTAACACACATTAACGTGGATTTTCGTTCACGAACAGATCCGCCCTGTATACATCCATTGCTGAAATGTATCTGATATATGGGGAAAAATAAATTTCCCGTTCGCCGCTCTTCATGAATTCTCACCAAATTTTACAGTTTGTACACCTGCGTGACAGATGTAACATGTATTGTCGCACCGCACACAATAGACGACAGCACACACCAATTTAACATGGAAATTCAACTTTTGTTTTTTTCGATCGCTGTTTGTTTTGTTCGTCCTAGTTTCCTGACATAGATGGTTTTCGTTGTATTAACGCAGTGTTATTTTCCCCTTTGGATTAAGCAGGGGATTACGTACGTTAACAAAATAATCTAGGTGTGGGTGACGTACGGGAATACATCTCATCAAATATTCATGTTAAAATACGCATACAAAAGTGACTTCATCTATATTGTGCGACAGCTAACTTGACATGTACAAGTAATTTAGTTACAGTAGCTGGAGGTCAGCGTGAGGGTTGCTAACGACGCTGCTAAAACAAGGTTTGGTTGCTACGCAAATATACAACAGCTATCAAATAACTCATCAATTTTTGACGTGACCAATAATGACATTTTAAACGTGACTGAAATGGCATTAAAAGCGGCTAGACGTGTCTGATTGCACTTCACACAGGCCACAGTATGGTGTGACGGAAAGACAAAGGTTGTGACGCACCAATATCGATATACTGTGTATCATTAAATTTTCCACGAGTTCCTATCTTTTTAATCCTGTTTCATACGTTTTTGTGAGTGTTAGAATTTGGGAAAGGAACATAAACAAATTATTTATTTTGGTGCAATGTTTGTCAATATATTTATTTAGACATTAAAAATTGCGATATAGTCTTTTCGGGATTTCACACAAAACAGGAATTATTCTGGTGACTGTAAATTGCTTAATTTACGAGAATACGTTTTTTTGTGATCTACCTTTAAATGGTAGTTGTTAAGGTAATCGCAACCACTGGTTAACCCGTCGTTAGTATGTGACCGGATAGAATACTGTGATGGATTGCCTTTTGGCATGGTATTTCAGTTAGGTAGCACTCTAGATCCGTTGACATTAAATCGGCGCTATCACAAGGAGACAAATACACCAACATACCGCCAACAGCAGACATACACACATACACGTATGCATTGCATACATAAAGGCAAGTCCTTCAATGACATTTGTTGTTAATAGCACGTTCAACCCTATAACACATTTTTATTGACTTTGATATGCCCCGGTCTGAGAACAGAACCCATTGGCTAGGAATCCTCTCTTGGTCGAACGTTCAACACCCAACATCGGGAAACTTTCAGTTACTAAACTCAATGCATATCCAGGCTCTGCATACATAGAAGACATTGATGAAATTGATATTAACCTGTTAACCCATAGTGATTTATGCCTTTTTCTGTCACTTCTCGATTCCTTCTGCTTCATAATGGCTTTCCTGACACTTCCGGTTCGCTCCTTTTAAATAAAAGGATCGGAAGTTGTATTTACTGTTTAAAGTGAGAGAGCGCAAAACGAGTAGCCCCTTAGTCCAATACTTCACAGTTATATTGCCTAGCATATTTATATTCTTAATCAATAAAATCATAGGTGCACTGAAAAGAAATCGTTTCATATGGGAAAATTTGGTCTGTTTAAATAATACCAAAAGTCAAGGTCATTCGCTGCAGTATTGTTTATTCAGATACTGCGCAGGCGATGTATGTACAATTATTGGAAGGAATGTATTCCCGAATATCAAAACATGTCGCGCGAGTACCGGAGTACAGCTGTCGTATCATCTTCCATTGTTCAACCCTCCAAATTACAGCATGTTTGGCAAATACCTTTGAATCTGCTTTGTCATCAGATGTGCATTGCGTACCGTGTAGCGGTCACATCACAATACATAACAGCGAACATCTGACAGGAATACGGCCACGCTGGGACGAGCTCTTGGTGCAGTGGAATGTCGAGTCATGAGATAGGTAATTTTAGCCAGTCTTAATTCAACAGACAAAGGCCTTTTAATTAAACTGACAGACTGTATCCCATCAAACCCATGATTCTATAGCCCGTGGCGTACCAACAGATTGTTTCGTGTCCAAAGAAGGCTCTTATCAAAAGATATTGATATATTCGTTTGTCAACAGTTTCTGTAAGAATTCTAATACCTATTTTTGTGATGTCCATTGTCTTGTTTACATTGTAATTACTGTCGGTCATCCATTGTACCTTGCACTGGTTGACTTATCACACGCGAAGGTAGGCTTTGGAACTGTTCGGCGTCACCCCAGTTTAACCCCCGTCAAATAATCACACGAATCATATTTCAGTAGATACCTGTGTATTTTTAAACCACCGATCTTCAACATTTGATTTGTGTATTGATTTAAATATGTGTCTATATTTTAAGGTTAGTTGTTAAGGGTCAAGTACTTTCATTACTAACTTTTAATTCGATGACTTTATTAAAGGGGGATGAAATCTATGCTAACACCGAATTTCCAATAATCTTTGTGACGACATACCCTTCGAAACAGTAACAACTGTTTTTTATACATTGCCAACTATTTTCGTATCTTAAAGACATGATCTAAACAAAGCATAACATTCCTTCAAAGCCAAACGGGAAGGGTCCGTTGGTCCTTGGTTATGTTTACATAAAAATTATACAATACAAACTTTACTGATAGAATGATACCTTGAAAAAGCTAGAACGGCAATATATAATTGAATATAGAGCGAAAATTTAATAGAATTTTTATGAAGTATTTGTTTTCTTTTATATAAGAGTAAAATTTAAATCAAATGAAAGTGAAGCTTCACACCAATTGAATGAAGTGGAAACGTTGCTTATGGGAATTCCGATAATCAAGCCAAACTCCGGGACGTTTTTTTTCGGATTGGGACTTAAATGGAAACAAATAAGAAATGCTTGATATAATATGATAAATCATATTCAAAATTAATCAATGGGAGACAACACCTTTAACGTTTGTAATTAATAATTAATTAATCTGAATTAAATCAAGGGAAGTCACTCTGCAAGCCTGTCTTATTTCAACACCTTAACCAAATATATGTTACTGAACTATACGGTGAACAAGTCTTTCTTATAGGGAACACTGTACTATAAGGTACATATGAAACAGATAGAAACACGAATAAGAAAGTAATTCAGTCACATGAAAATTACCATTTAAAGTTTATAGTATTAAGATGTCAATGATTCATTAAAAAAAAAAAAAAAAAAATCACATTTGCGAACCCATATTATACCTAGATCGTACAATGAACGTGCAGTTGGAAATTCGCTTCTGTGACCATATTGAATTTCATTTCATCCTATGTCCAGTGGGACCAACGATTTTGATAGGCAGTCACATCAATGCTTCGTTTCGGCAGTGGACAAAAAGCAACATTTACATTTCTATTCATAAATATATCTTTCCCAATGTATTCAATCAATCTTATTCACCCAAAACTCCGACTACCGGTAATAAAAAAATATTCTGTTTGTACGATTCCATCTACTTTTTCAACACAGAAAGCCCTGAATCAACCAACCACAAAGAAATCTACATGACTACATAACACACATGTATATTTATAGACATTAATTCTGTATAGATCTAAATGTTGGCATTAACGTAACTTTAAATTCTAGAATGAAAAGATACCGACCATAAACTGTTCGTTCCCAGACGTCAATTGTGAAATTTATATAGCTGTTGCCCAGATTTGCCGGTTGGCATTCATTGGAATCCGTCATATCTTAGATTAGCTATGAAAGAATTGAAAAGCGTGTAAAGGTTGCTACAGATGTCGGTATGATTCACGTGACAATCCATAAGATACTGTTTGGCCTGACGTAAAGTTCCCGCAGTTTTATCTTCTCCCTATACACTACTGTACGACTACCGGGTTTGTATCTACATGGATTACCATTAGACCTTTAACTTCGGGCCGGATAACAGATTTTAACATTTGACATTTTATCATTTATTTGTTTTCAAACTAAACCAGTATTCTATGCAATTGCCGGCAAGACTATTATTTTTGTTAAGAAATAAAACTTATAAATGCTTTAACTAAATTGCCGCTTACATTTTACCCGTATGAGTTCAGAATAGACCTGATGTATCCCTAATACATCATCATATCAGACAAAACCTCTGTAAAGGAGACATTAAAGAGACCGAAGTGGATTTTTTGCACATTTCTACTCTGCTTTGGGAATATTGGAAAAACCAAAATGGATCTATTCCGCTTTTCTAAAACTGCAATCTGTTCGTACATTTGATGTAAAATGCCATCACTACAAAGCATTTCGCTTTTCTCACCAGCAACAGATACAACATAGTCGTACTCATCATATAGTAAGTTTGTGTCCGCTACCTCACTCATTGGATTCTCTGACAAGTTGAGAACTCTTAAACATCAATATACAATACCTTTGCAGATCCATAATACATAAATAACAAGAAATGCGGCAAAAGCAACACGTCCTAACTTCGTTTTGGGGGACCTTGATATCAATAGAATAGAGAAACAATACGTAGACCATATGACTATGGGTGTCAGGGAGATCAACTTAAAAAGAAAACAAAAGAAGACCCACTATATAATAGGTAGCTCCTCAAGTGTTGTTAGAAAATTCACTTTGGTCTCTTTCACGTCCCCATAGCAGATGGCAGACATAAATCAGATATATGATGCTATCTTTAGAAATGACTGTTTATCCGTTGGTTCTGTGTCTAGGTATGTATTTAATGGTTTAAGGTTCTGTTTTATTAATGTTAGAATTTGATTGAGTGCACTAACGATTCACTAATTAAAGTTTGAAAACTCTCCGAAGGGAAACGTACCTTTAATAATTACCATAGAATTGTATTCGTTGAAATTTTCGGGCGCCTGTCTTTCTTACTCTCACCGAGGAACATTGCGTAGAATGTTTTGCTGAACGACCTTTTTATAGTCATTCAAAATGGAAATAAGAATATACAGAAATTTTCCTCAGCAGCAGTACTGAAGCTCAGGATTTTCAACGAGAAATATTCTGTTAAATTCACTATTTCGTTTATATTTCTACGTTCACATGACTCATACAGATCTAGAGACACAGAATACAGAATTTCGGAATCGTACGAGAGAAGAGGCGAAAGTAGTGTCCACCTCACAATAAATATTTCTTATCTGTATTAGAGAATCACATTTGACATTTCAATGTTTTAATCCTCTCTGTCTCTGATGTAGTTCCCTCTTTCCTTAGTATCCCTCTTTTTATCTCAAGCTAAGGTTTAACCAAAGTTCCTTAGCTTAAGAAGAAAAGGTTGCTTTCATTTGAGCAAGGCTTTCCCTCTGGGGCAATGTAAGCCAGGAGAAAAGGTTTTAGTTTCGATGTATCGTAATTCCTAATTCCAAACCTTACACATAAACGAATAGGATTTTGTTAATTCGCGCTGCGTTAATTTACTACAAGGTAGAAACCCTTCCTCTGACCCGTCGTAAGAGTCGAACGATATTTTATTTGTTGCTAAGATAAAAAAAGAAACATAAACAAACAAATAAATTACTCTAGAAGTACACATACCCCCTTCTCCATGTCCTGATCTCTCCTACAGTCACATGACCTAATACAATTTTATAAAACTAATTACTCATAATACTCTCTGAGGAGTATACTTAAATGGGCGTGATAACACCTACACGTACCAATTAAACTTTAAAAATACACTCATTTCTCTTTTTAAAGTACATAGGCACAAATAGAAAATGTCTTTAGCTTAATATAGCAAGTTACACTCACGCCATATTTGAGTGATCATAATGATATTTGAGTGATCCTAAAATAACGATTCTATAGAAATGTAAAAGGATATCATAAAAAAAATCAAATGTTCATAATTTAGCCATGTTTTTATTGAAGAATTGTGACACTTTTAAATAAAAATACTTAATTTTTAAGAAAGGTAACAATTGGTATTGTAGGAAGGTGAATGTAAACTCCGTTGAAACATTTGTAAAAAATAAATATTAATTTGAAGAAAATTATATTTTTCAAGTGCTCAAATCGTATTTCTTGTATTTGCCATATTTATCGCTAAGGCGATATTTACACAAATTAGCACCATTTACAGCCGACTCAACAGTAGCGTTTCTGCAAGTCAGGCATGGGTTGTTGTTACCAGGCACTTCACTTTGTTAATCCTTTTGTGACGTCTGTATGTTAACAGCTTGCACCGAATGGACCCTCTCCTTTATGGCCCACGAGGAAAACTACAAAACTATAAACATTTATTGGTATATAGCTTTTTTAAAGTCTCATACGCTCAAAAATGTCACCGGTAGCACACACTTTAAAGTCTGTTGCCCTTGCGTTGTGTTGTCAACGACAAACAAACATGTATATGCGTGCAGGGAATTTCCGTATGTTATGTAATCGAACGCACTTGTTATAAATAATTCAATGTCACTCAATTCTGAGCCAAAACAAACTTTCATAACAAGCTTCTGTGAACACCCTAGAAACGGAAATGACGTCATGCACGTATAAGGCATCGTAATATGTCAACGTTCTAAATTCCGTGCAAAAGCATCACGCTTGAATACATTGATTAATTGTAATTTAACTCTTATGAATTATAGCGAAAAACGCTTACATATCATTACTGCTAAAATGAATACTTGTACAGTATATATGTCTATTTATGTTTTATTCTTATTATCACTTCTGTCTGTGTCTAATTGTCAGAAACAGATGTACAGACTGTTGCCTTGCTGCGTATTATTTTGTCCAAAGTTATTGGCGATTAATAAATCTCGTTATAAAACTATGGCGAAATCACGTATAGTGCTCACTGCACAAAACAGTTATTGCCAGGGTTAAACCTCCTGTACAATGATCCAAATGTCTGAATCTTACCAAAGAGGTTCATATTGTTATACAGTATTTGTTGTCTTTATGTTCGTAAAGTAATATATAAACATAATAGTAAGGAACCTCATTAAACTATACTATGTGATCCCATTTGTATTGAAATCGAGAACCTTTTGTTCCAACACAGAAAACGTAGTCGACGAATTCTATACATGTGCTTAACAGGTTGACCTCCCGTTGGAGAAACACCAAAACCGGAAGTTTGAGAAGCTTTTACCCCTGTGTAATGTTAAAAACTGAACACCAACACCCGGAGTACCTCATAATTTTGAATCTAGAATACTTGGTATAATTCTTGTTTGTCAAATACATCTCGTTTTGGACAATGGGTTGTAGTAGTGATTGCGTTTATAAAGAAACATTTAAATCCATCTTTGTACTTGCATTTCAATTGTTCGTTATCGCACTTCAGAACGTTTTATTTGTGTCCACATTTTATTGGGCAAGTGTGATAAAAAGAAACACGACTAACAAACTCAAAATGTCATGCACTGCTGACACAGACATGAGGAATCAACTTTTGTTACCAAGGTGATGTGACGTAATCAATTCAAAATCCTTAATTTCCCAACATATTTTGTAATGAGTGCACAGGGATAACTCGGTGCAAACATGATTAAGTCACGGAAGTCAATCAAGTATCAATCAAAACGTATCAATAAGCATTACATCGTGAAACGCACACTGAATAACTCGCATGTATTAAATCTGTTTTAAGCTACATTTTCACAAAAGTGTTCTTCAACAAGTTTTTTGAGATTGTTTGGAAGAGGATTTCAAAGAAAGACAGGATTAAAATGAGGCACAGAACACCACAATCGCCACGTCATTTAAGATAAGGAGTCGAACCATCACGCAGCCTAACACTGAAATAGACCTCATGAACGGATTGAACTGGTCTATACATGATTATAGATTGCAGCAGATGTTTGTATAATTTATCTAGATGTAGTTCAAATGTGTGTTATTTGAAATCAAAATTCACGTTATTCAAAAACAAATTATCGTCCGTTTATTAATTAGGCAAAATATAATACAGGTGCTACTCTCAATAAGAATACCTACAATAAGTTTGTTTATGAAGTTCAACACACTTGTTATAATAGCAACAGTTTCTTGCTAGCAGTATGATGCTTTAAAATAACTTTTATTTCTCTCTGACAACACAAAAGAAGTGTGCATCTACTTTTGCCAGTTATATATAGGACGTATAAATATACAAAAACCAATTATAAATGTTTCCCATACTTGATTTCAGTTTATCATGATGGGTACTGGTTTATAATAGGAAGAATACTTTCATGTAAATCTGGGTCAAATCCAAGTACTGTCACGGCCTCTTAGTGAGACTCGACCTTCCTATCACACAAAGAAATAGCATACTTCGGGTAGTGACAACAAAACGTTAAGGCAGCATAACAAAAACAAACATTGATCGTCATATTTAACATAGAAGTCTAATATTTTCCGATGAGATCCATAGTTATCATCAACTTGTATCTCACAAAACCTTCTGTTGTAAACTGGTCTGTCAGTGTGAAACATCACCTTTAACGCCGAATGAACGACATGCAAACACAGCAGGAGGGGGAAACAGGGATCCGGACAGGCCACAATGTTATTAAGGAATATCCCAATGCGTTTAAAGTCCGTCTTTCACCGATATTACCTGGTCGGGTAAACTATTAGAAAGTAAGATTAAGTTGAGTAAATGAAGGATTCCGCAATAATCCCTGTTTGTTTACGTTGGGTATCCTATATAGGAGAGGTATATCTGCATCAAGGACCTTATTTGATACAACAAAAGGTTCAAGTTGAGGTGTGAGATTGACCAATATCTCATTTCTATCTAAAGTGACAATGGGATATAGGTAGGATTACCTACAATGTCAATCAAACCAAGTTCTTCACGTAGGCAGTTTAAACAATGGTATTTTCAGACAAAGAAAATGCTGTTAGAAATTGTCATGGATTACTATTCTTTTAAGCAGAGTAAAGAAAAGCATGTTATGGTTTTTGACTGCCATCGCCTTGTCCAAACAAGATATTGAAATCGGTATAAGTTGCCTTA
Source organism: Chlamys rubida (assembly GCA_032359455.1). Classification (NCBI taxonomy): domain Eukaryota; kingdom Metazoa; phylum Mollusca; class Bivalvia; order Pectinida; family Pectinidae; genus Chlamys; species Chlamys rubida. Next base: position 2,974 of record JAUMHH010197335.1, on the reverse strand, counting down.
TTATCACAATGTTAGAACGAGTATCTTACGAACTTCATATGTCACCGTTTTTAGCTTGCCAATTCGAAAAATTAAGGGGGAGGAGGTAAAATAGCCCCCGACCCAAAGCATAGGCGTCCCACTTCAGGTAATAGTTTTTGAACATTTTTGTGCTGTGTTGGATCACTAAACTCAGAAGGTTGTCGACTATTACAATTTATATGGAGAGTACGTGATGTGCTGAACCATATTTTCAAATTTTATGTGTCAAAAAACCCAGGTTAACTGCCCTTTGCTTGGTTAAAGATTTTTAGCAAGCTTTAAGGTGATAAAATATAATCACCATTAAGCAAGCTTTGCATTTCTCCCTGTTTTTCTCCAACAGCTCTTGTTTGCAAAGTCTTTAACGCCCTCCATAAGTATTTTGAAAAAGATTGTCACAGAAATAGTAAGAAAGACATATCTTAGGTAATTTATCTCGAGATTAACAACCAAATCAAATATGTTTTGAATTTTTATCCGTTACTTTGCAAGATAAAACCGACGTTACTTTCAACATATGGAGATGAAGATGACGATGAGAAAACTGTTGCATGCCTCTGGACACTTACAAAGTTGAACGCGAGAAATTGTCGGAAAAGTTGTAGGGATGGAAGGCCATTCTTTCTAACAGGTTTAATTAACTAAATATTCCCAACATCCTTGATGGTAGTACAAAGTAAATTTGTTTTTCAGAATCGTCTCATCCAAAATACTTCCAATAAGCTTAACAAAGATATACTTTAGCAGTGATCCATCTACAATTTATTTTAATGAGTCCTTTTCAACTGTATTGCTAAAAACAATGAGTCCCACAATGTTAAATTTAACTATTTCCAGAAATTCTGTGAGTCCCATCAAACTTCTATGAGTACAGGACTCGGGACTCGCATGTAGATTTATCACTGCTTTAGTTTGTTGGGTCGGGTCCATTTAAATGCATTTTCTCGTTGAAAACATATCGCTGACATCAACATGCTTATATTACCAAAAACTTTTTAAGAAAGCTTCCTGAAACATATAACCCTAACAGTTAATTATAGTCTTTAATGCGGTCACATCGTTCCAACAAAACTGACCAAAAAGGACCTTTGTCCATTAAGCTATGACTGCAAAGTGGGACAACCGGATTAGTCATTGCTGTATACTAGGAAAACTGGGCTACTGATGGCTATATTAACGAGGCTCGAAAGTTACACAACCGTTCTGGTGGTGGCTGTATCAACATTGATTGACTCTACATGTTAAAGTCAACGTCCTTATCGTGAAACTAACCAATCTTTAGTCAGCTAAATGCGTGATATGTTCTAGGACATAGGGATTACTTTTTCCTATTTAGAACCAAGCCGCAGGTTGTTTCTGCTTCACATCCAGCTAATTTAGTAGATAAGTCCACACATAACGGGGTGGTATTAATGAAAAAAGATCTAAATCATATTTTTATTGATTTTTACCTGCAGATCAATCACCCTTATCAAAAGATTTCCATCTAGACATAGGATATTTTCACCCGGAGATAACAAGCTACGACGGTGTCATTCACGCCATAGATCAATTCATCATAAAATAATATACCGAAATCATTGACACGTGCTTATCATCGACGTTTATTGAAAAATGAAACTGATATACCAGGTAGTGTATAGTTGTTAAACGACAACGCCCGCTGCCAATCACACAATGACGTCACTGAAATGTAACATGACTTCCGGATTTCCCGTAATGCTATATTACACGAAGTAGAAGGGGAAGGACGGACACAAGGCCTTAATGCGTCATAGTATCAGACATTTGAATGATAGCATTTGGAATGATAAATTAAATGATACAGGAGTGAAACAATCTAAACATAAAAACCCTATATAAAAGATGTTGCGCTTTGTTACAGGTTCTGTGATTGGTTAGTAGTAGCACATGTGACCCAAAAAACAGCTCATGCCTCTGGACACTCCCCTTCGCTACGGCTGCTCATGTGGTAAGTGCATTTTTCCCCGTTCATACTTGAATGAACACTGGACAAATCCAGATTCAATCCCTTTATGATTAAAATTGGTTCTAACAAAAGATTTCTTGAAACAAATATTTACATGATGGTTGTTTGCTACCATTTTGTCCGCCATATGAGCTGTATTATTTGCTTATGACAATAGGAGCAGAGGGGAATAAGAGTTGAAAAATAAAACGCCTAGATTCATATAATCGGCATGATCTAAATATTTTGCTTGATATTTGAACTTTGAATCGTATACAATTATACCCAAATAAGAAACCGCCTAGTTCTACACCCTTGAGAAAATGAACATTGTCAAGTGCACGAAGGCAATGCCAGACTTCCTGTTTTGGTGCCATGGGTATTGTCCATCCTTGTATGGCCAGACTTAAGAGAATATAAATGTTTTGGTCAGAGTGTCTTTTGGCTAAATCTGACCGAGTCTCGTCATGAACAGATCATATTTCGATTAACGTCTTCATGTTACTGATATGTAAATAGCCAACTTAACTTTCTAGTTTTACTTGCTTTTCTTTCAGATGACTAGAGGTATTATGACCACAGAAATTCACATAAACGAGTATTATTATAACAATCTATTGTTATAGGAAGAAACGGCAGATCTTATTTAATATATTGTATAAAGTTGTACACAATAACATTTATACCATAGTGTAAACTGTGCCCTATATATCACCCAGTGTAAAGTGTGCCCTATATATCACCCAGTGTAAATTGTGCCCTATAGATCACCCAGTGTAAAGTGTGCCCTATATATCACCCAGTGTAAAGTGTGCCCTATATATCACCCAGTGTAAAGTGTGCCCTATAGATCACCCAGTGTAAATTGTGCCCTATATATCACCCAGTGTAAATTGTGCCCTATATATCACTCAATGTAAATTGTGCCCTATATATCACCCAGTGTAAATTGTGCCCTATATATCACCCAGAGTAAATTGTGCC
>JAUMHH010197324.1:0-13634 GCA_032359455.1 Chlamys rubida | reverse complement strand
CGAAATTCTTGGGGGAGGGGGAGGGTGTCCGAAGGAATCAGTTTAATCTTAAAACGCATTCTCTATTCATATATAGTCATTGTAATATCTAAACGATTAGCCAAGCGTAATTGTTGAAAACGTGTGTTCTGAAAGGGACTTCATTACGACCTTAGAATGTAAGAATTGTGCAATATTATGAAAGTCAAAAACAAACCTGTTTTACCTGAACATGATGTCATTATGACATTTTTAACCCCTACGACAAGACGAAGTCGTATCTGATGAGAAAGCCTTCTTGCATCATTACCTTTTTCTGTAAATAACGATGTATGTGAAATGCCTACTGTATTTAAAGAGCACGGTTTGTTGGACATTGCTTTAAATTCTACTCATATATCATCGACACTTTGTTGAGATAATGGAATTCATTCAAAGATCAGTAAAATATCAAATAATTAAGGATCTATCTTATCGGATCCGTAAATTGCACTAAAATCCTTACAGACAACGTTTTTCATTTGCTCAACGAAAGTACTTCCCAAAATGTCGATGACCACATTTACCTTAATTGAATACGGACTTCAAATATAATGTTATACTGCCCTTTGATGTTGCGAAATCAACCAAATATAGATTTAATAAATATGTTTGTGAAATTTAAGAAAAAAAAATTTTTCCATCAATATCAAAAGTTGATACTGTTAATGCTTGACTTCTAAATATAGCACACCGTCATTAATGATGGTAATCCTAAATCGGGTCTCGAAGATTTAGTATAACATGTATAACTATAACTAGCCGGATTAAAAAGTGTTGGCAATAGGAAATGTTTTATTTTATTATCCGTATGAATAGTTGAAGAATATTTCAGTAGATTTATGTATAACTGTGCATAACTCATAGCCTGTGTCAGTTTTTGTTTCCACTTATGTATTTTCACCTTCAAAAATTCAAATATTGGTGATGGTTTGTCCTTGAACGACAAAAAAAATCAGAACCATTTAAATTCCTTCACTTTTGTTGTCTTTTCATATTGTTCGCTTATATGCCTTTAAAAATCCTAAACAGTTCCTGACAAATCAGTCTGTTAAAAATAGGCGATAATAGAAGATTTTTCATTTGATATTTCAGCAGCAACACCGGAAGTGAGATACTTGGTTGATGCGAGTCAGAAACGGAAATAAAACTCCTGTTCTGGAAAAAGTTTGATAACGATTTTTTTGCTATTTTATTTCGGAAAGTAATTGTCACTGAACAACAACAACAAAAAGACAAAGAAAAAAGGTTTTCTCTAGGTTTTTTATGTGACTAGGTCAAGTTGGATAATACAAATTTAAATGTATCAGTCAAATACAAAGAACAGTGCCGCAAACGAACGATTGTTTGCAATAAGTAGGCCACTTCTTATATCTCACCTATTCCGTCTTTTCGTATTGTAGTTATCTACTCTTGTGAGCAGGAATTGATTGTTACGGGATTAGTTTGTGTGAGAAAATTACGTTGTTTTCTCAAAAATGTATGACGTTACTCTCACAAACAAATGACGTAACAATCAATACCTGCTCACGAGAGAAGATAACTCTGCAATACGCAAAGACGGAATACAGAGATACCCATGTTTGATACTTTGCTGTACAGATATTTTTGCTTCCTAGTTTCCTAATCGCTCCATACAGGAATTTTGAAGTACTACTGGAGTAAATTGTACAGATTTTACAGTGCTACCCACACTGGTACTCCAGAGCCATATATATTGTGTTCAAGAGTTTCAGAAGATCTCGGAAGGAAATTCAATTATTTTGGTAACAATGAAAAACTTGCCGTGTGAAGATAAGATGCTGGTGAGAATGATAAAGCCAACATATATTTAGATTTGTACACTTAAACATGTACATTGCCTCTGGGGTACGTCTTCAAAAGTAATAACGTTCTATAACAATATTTAGAAACAAGTGTTTACAACATAAAAGCGCCATGAAAACAGTGATTAACAGGTGATGAAGCTATAAAATTAAATACATTGTATTTGATAAAATGATCTCCCTGTGGTAGTTAAAACAGAATGGGCATACTGTGGAGTTATAGGAACACACAACGATCACAATAACCTGCTTCAACATAAAAATAAGAAGGATGCACTTGCACACAACAGACAACAGTAGATTATAGCTTCCGCTACAAAAGTTGTTTTTCTCGATTCAAATTTGTTTTCCGTCACAGATTTTGACTGAAGGTGTTTACGAGTGGAAGAGATGATGTATATGTGATTAGGGTATTTGTGCTGGCCATTGCCTCCAATGGTATGGAGTGTATTTGTTGGGGGAAGTTGATCCCCACCTCAGGCAGACAGGGTGTGTAAAATATCCCGGGTTTTTTAATGTGGAGAGAATGTTAAGCCACAATGGAGAAGAACCATGCCTTTGTAATACTGTATAATCTGTGGGTGATGAGTCAGCATCAGCATACATACAGGCAGGATATATAGGGCACCTACTGAACTGACGAGAGCAGAGGCCCCTACCAGGGGAACACTGACAATATAAGTGAGGGGGCTGATAATACATAGGGAATGCAGACAATACACTGGGAACAGTGATAATACATAGAGAACGTTAACGTTGGTATCAACAACACAAGGGAACATGTAGGGAACGTTGGTACCGACAACACTGGGAACACTGATAATACATAGGGAACAGTGATAATACATAGAGAACGTTAGTATCAACAACACAAAAAACACTGGGAACACTGATAATACATAGGGAACAGTGATAATACATAGAGAACGTTAGTATCAACAACACAAGGAACACTGGGAACACTGAATATAACAGACGGAACACTGACAACACATAGGGAACACTGACAACACATAGGGAACACTGACAACACATAGGGAACACTGACAACACATAGGGAACATTGACAACATACAGTGAACACTGACAACACACAGTGAACACTGACAACACATAGGGAACACTGATTACATAGGGAACACAGGTACTGATAATACACAGGGAATATTGACAACACATAGGGAACACTGAATACATAGGGAACACAGGTACTGACAACACAAGGAACATTGACAACACAAGGAACATTGACAACACACAGTGAACACTGACAACATATAGGGAACACTGATTACATAGGGAACACAGGTACTGACAACACGGTGAACATTGACAACACACAGTGAACATTGACAACACACGGGAACACTGACAACACACGGGAACACAGATTACATAGCGAACACAGATTACATAGGGAACACAGGGACTTACAACACCAGGAACACCACGGAGACGCACAGGAAACACTGATAATACATGGGAAACACAGACAATACATAAGTTATCAGGATCATCGATAATACATATATGGAACACTGAACACCAACACTACAGGGGGAACATCAACAATGCAGTGAGCATATATACTCTTCCCGGGTGATGAGGGAACTCCAACACAATGGTAGGAGGGGGGCACATCAATACAGGGGGAATACCAATGTTACAGGCGGAATATTGAAAATACAGAAGTGATGCCAACAACATGGGGGAACATCAACAGTTCAAGAGGAAGGCATATTATAAACACACACCCTTCAATATTTAAAACAAAAAACTTTGATATTTTTATTTGGGGAGTGCCTATAGGGGATATTCACTTATTACTTTAATACAGTAATAAAACATTTATTTGTACAAATATAGCAGTACACCTTAACTTGTGTAGCATTTTGTGTATGTGAAAATGGCCATCCATAATGGAAAAGGAAAGGGGGGGTCTGTATTGCATGTGTGGTACTGTATGCTGTATGCTGTAGAACTAGAAAGGCCAGCGATATGTGTGGGTGCTGTGCCCTAATCAACAACACAATGTTCAAAGGGGATGGGAATTAATTTGAAGAAAGCTGTAAAAACAATACAGATTTATGAAATGGGAGACATGGGGAGATGCTCTTTTGTGATTTGGATCTATGATGAGGGTGGTTATTGTGTGATGGCAGTATCTGTCAGGTTGTAGCCCTACAAATTGTGATATATGCTCATTACTCCTTATCAGATTAAACGGAAGCCCATATACCTCCAGTACTTGGCAGTCCCTTTTGTCTGGGTAGCCTTATCCACCGCCAATATAATAACAGTCAGCTAAATTAGTGTGTGTCATAAAAGATCCCTGTTCAACTTCTGACCCGGCTTCATAGTTCTACAATGGGGTTTTCGTTTGATATCGGACCATTCATAAGTGGGGTGCTTTAGTGCGCAATGATGGTGTTGGTCCATTATTATTAAAGAACTAAAAGAATAGAATATCATTTCATCAGTGCTTTTACTTGAGAGCCTGGCCCAGGTCGCTAATGGATCCCAAGTTTTAACAGGACCACTGGGAAGTGCCAGAATACTACAAAGGCTCGGTAATACCATAGTAATCTCCTAATTCCTGCAGAGGAAATGCTGTCGATGCTGCAGTAGTGGAATTAAAATTTTGGAAGTAATGCTCTGGAAGGAAACCAGATTTTATATAAAAGACTGCCAAAATCCATCTCCCTGGGTTAGTGGCTACTTCAGATCACCTAGAGCTTTAATGCGTCTGTTGTTGTCAGGATCAGATATTGCTGAAGCAGTTTCACCTGTAGAGGGTTTCAAATCAGGGGTTTCCACTCATTTTACCCTCCCTCCATCATTGAAATGCCTTAATTTTTATTTCCTTTGATTTTTGGAGATGTTTTTTGCCTTTGTTTTATTTTTTGTTAACCTTAAAAAAAAATGGATAATTCACTTTTACTAAACAAAACTAGAACAAAATGTGTAATCTTTCCTTACTTTGATGTTTTTTTTCTAGCTATTGGAAATGAAAAGCAATTAGACATGTAAAACAACATGTCTGTGGTCTCGATAGAGTTGATCTTTAAGTCTAGCCCGAGACCGATATCTCTCTGTAACTAATAAATAATGGACTAGTATTTCTATCCATGCCACATTAATTTTGTATGCAGGTGTAGTATTTTGAAGGAGCAGCACAGTGCTCTATATAGTAAACAAGTTGGGAGGTCAAGTTGATGATTTCAATCTTGGTACAATCGGTTCCAGGTACATTAGATTATATTTGTTGTAACTGTTTTGACATCTCTGTGGTGGTTGTCCAGCTAGAACAATTAGGGTATATAATAGTATGTTACTAATTATATTCTGAAGTATTGAATTTATAGGTATTTCCGTAAAACAGAACAAGTTTTGTGCATAGACATTTTACCTAATTATTTTTTGTGACATAGTTGGGTTTGCTTCCAAATGCTGTGGGTTAATTTAATATGAATGGTTCATGTTACGTTGCCATCTTGTTTCTAGACAATATCTACCTTATTTGATACAATGTTTGATGGCCACTTCCCTGTGAAGAATAAATTATCTTAATTTCTTTCTGTAATATTAGATGCTTAACTATCCGGTCATTCAGAAAATGTATTTTACTGGTCAGCAAGTTCATTATGAATGTTTGGAGAATGAAACCCCTGCCTCTTTCTATACCTATTTTACCTTTTATATACACGAAGACCTAGTCTACACTGAGAACAAGATTATTACACACTTTATCTTATTTACAAATGTGAGGAAGGGCTATCTTTTGTAGCGATATTCATTTGTAAAATCTGTTTATAAATGGCATAGACATCATATCAAACATGGGCTTATCAGTGATGAAATACGGTAACTAACTCCCGCACCCAGGAAAGCTAAACATATTTACGAGTCGGACAAATACTGGGTACAATATTTTATGTACACTCCACACAAACTTCTCCCCAGCTATACAAATCTAATCTGGTGTATGATAATTCACAACAAACCTATCTTCTAATCTACATTTGCAATTCTAAGGAACGGCGTTTATTTCCTATTACAGTATATTTGTAAGAGACCTGTTAATCTGCAGCGGAGACGTAAATCGTGACGGATGTAGGAAGTGTATAATTTATTAGTATTTCAACAGATTACTCTTGTGTTTGAAAATGGATCAGCGAAAATTGGAGAAGTTGTGCAGGTTCTGTTGTATTTATACTAGAATACGATTGGTACAGAGAATAAGCCAAGGAAGGTTCATCAGTAAGACTAATATGGAAGTGGTGGGGTTAGGGTCAAAGTAATGACTGGTTTTGTCATGAGTTTAAAAGATATTTAATGTTACTAAGTATAAAAATGAACTGAAGAACAAATTACAGCTGGGAATTTGTCCAATATTCAAGATGGATTATCAAAACTTCATCAACCAATAACCCATTATCACTTGAAGTGTTTGCTAACAACGTTTTTCTTAAAATTGCATCATACTTAATAAAAAAAAAATCTAAGAGAATTCAAAGTATAAGTACATACTACTTGGTTCTACTTAACTCATTCACCCCTGAGATTTCATAATGGACTATTCCAACCCTTGAATTGGAAGAGTTCAAATGTGTCTTCAGGGTTAAATGAGTTAAATTAACTAGATCTTCATTATATGTTTGTACTAACATTCGGAAGTTGATAATGACCAGTAGGATAATGTTGGAGAAGCAAACATACGTTACTTTTTTTGGTCCAGAGGGTCGCAGTGTATGCATATATCTTTGACAGTTTATTTCTAGCTAGAAACTTGCAATATCAGTCTTGAGCAAAATTGATTACAGAATCCGACTGATATCAGATTTGATCAAACAAAAGTTTCCAAGCACAGCAGCAGTATACAATGTAAAGATAACAAACATTTTGATATGTAAAAGCTCAACAATAAAAACTAGTACAATGTTATTCCTGGAAAAATCAGTTGGATACATAAATAGGTGTATTTGCAAGTACGATTCTTCTGTGCAAACTTTTTTATCAATGGTATAGACAGTTCTTTCTTATTGTTAAGCCGTTTACATTAATGTTGTACATTGTAAAAATCATTTATTAAGGTCACAGAAGCCTCTTGACACTTTGTGTTAAGACATAAAAGGTACATGTTGAACTTCAACTGTAGATTTTTGCAAGATACAATATAATGCTCCATCACAAAGGAGAAAAAGATACGTAGATAATACAGTTAAATGAGACCCTATCTTAAACACACTATACATCCATTGTCTGTGTATATGTGTGTCAATATGCAGATAAAAGTAATACACTTTGTCACATGAAGAACTTGGTTTACATTGAAGAAATGTAATTGGTTGATACGTAATGACCTGGATAGGTATTCTGCTCGTTAAGACAAAAGCTCACCTTAAGGTCATTAATCACTAGGTAATAGGTATTCTGACAGGGAACACTATTGCGATTACCAGTACAATTATTTGTATTACTGGGTGCCGGGTACTGTAGGTCTAGAATCGGGTGTCAATGCTCAAGTCACTTCGTTCTCTCAAGCTTCACATTCCACACAACTATTCTTCTATAGGTTACCAACTTTATCTTCCAAAAGAAAAGAAGGAAACTAAGTAAAAATAGTTAAGGTACAATTAATGAATGTAAATAAAGAAAAAAATCATGAAAATGCGTATCAGGTTGACTGCCTGTAAGAAATATTGCAATAGATTTTATGTATTGTACTTGTATAATACTTGTATAATTATTAATGTCAAGGACTGAACAATAAAATCAGGTTTGGGGGAAAGCCCTGCCACAAATTGTTCCATACAAAGTATACATATCAGTAGCACAGCAATGAATGTCTTCACTCAAAAAATAGTGAAATTGAATTACTGAAGAAGGAAACTCTTAAAATTATGAATAATCCAGCAGAAAGTTTTTCTTGGTTATTTTAGGAACTGCTTCCTTACACTTCCTTATGTTTGTAAAAAATGACCACATAATGATATTGATGCATCTTAACCCTTTCACCACTGTAGACCACAATGGACTCATCCATATCAATGCATGGTAGAGTCTATTAAAGTTGCATAGGGGTGAAAGGGTTAAGCTATATATATTGACATTTTTTTTTATCTTTATTTAGAAGAAAATAAATCAATGGACAGGTAAAAAAATGAGAGTTTTTGAAATTTTCTCACTCCAAAACTAGAGGCAAAAAGCATGTAAACCTCCTTGGGAATGAAGCAGAATTTATATACTGAAAAACTCGGTGCATATGAACTTGTTATATGGACTGAACATGCTATCACGTTAATAATGAACTGCACTAGAGGTGCATTATCTTAATCCAGCCACAGTGATGTGGAGGAGGAGGTGACGGCAGGCTTTGAGTCATAAAAGCCGAACTTTCCCGATGCTCCATAAAGATAACATTGCATGCATTAAAACACTGCCAAGCGAGGTAGTCTGACGTAACGCTAATCATGACATAATATAGAACATTGTATTCTTGTTCAGGCTCACATGCCTTCTCATTTTCTGCACAGAGAATCTTGTAATAGGAGTCTGTTTTAAGGTACATATAATCAAGATTATCATACCCACCCAATATTCGTAGATGATAAGTTTCATACTTGACACTGCTATTAGTAACTCTAGGCTCTGTTGTTTAATATTGTAAAGTTTGGTTTCGCAATCTCGTGATGAGCTTACTATGCTATTGCATCACAATACATAATATGCCGCTATGGCATACTGATAACGAATACTACAATATATCATTATGATATCAAATATCGTGATTTACAACTATACCAGGTGTTTGCTCTTATTTACTACCGTATAAATTAATTGACTTTTGCACCACTATGGTGAACCATTATCCTATGATAAATACCAAATATCGGTGGATTTCCTCCGGGCACTCCATTTATCCTCCACCACCAAAGCCTGGCACATCCTTAACTCTTTCACCCCTGAAATTTCGTAATGGACTATTCCAACCTTTGAATTGGAAGAGTTCAAATGTGACTTCAGGGATGAATTAGTTAACTGTAGCACATGCTGCTTAATCTGCTACATTATGTGTGTCTATGTTAGCACTAGAGTTTTTAAATATTAGGTCTCCAACTCAATAATATTTGATATCATTTAGCAATTTATTCTACATGAAAATTCTGAAATATTTTTGGTCCCTCATTATTTTTTTGTCTTCTAAAATTACAAGGATAGATAGTTTGTAGATATGTAATATCAAAGTTATACTTTATTGACAAAAACAATATGCATTAGACCAACTGGTCTCTTTGTCAAGTCAATTATGCAGTGTGTATACACTCTATCGAGTGGGGAAACGTCCCAGGTCGAGTGATGTATAAAACGTACAATTTCGTCACATTGTTGTACAGGTACTACACCATACAAATCGCTCACTCAGTCATAGTGTGACAAAGGGCCCAGTCAGTCTTGAAATGTTGCGACACGTTTAATAAGAACATTGTTTGTGTATAAAGTAAAAGTTTGATTTTGTAAATGAAATCACTTACATATGGTATGGTGATGTTCTGAGTATATTTCCCCTGCCTGGGGAAAATATGGTCTTGCAACAAACAGAATAATTATGATTTCCTATTCTAAAACCAGAAAAAAGGAATATATATATCTACAATGTATAAGGCAAAGATGTAATAACGACAGTGCAGACAAAGAAATTAGTCCAATTTTCAGGGCAATCCGCCCCTTTATCATGGTAGAAACATGAACGATCGCCCTGAAAATTTGACAAATTTCTTCGTTAGCACTGTCGTTATTACATATTTGTCAATATATCTATTTAAGTAATACGCATCCAACCAACATTTGTTTGTTCAGATCCAGTGCCAAAATTGGATCATACTGTCGCTATTACTTACGAGAATATATATCTATATCTACAATGTTTATATAGTTGGTAACTTTTGGTAGAAAAAACATCAGTAGTAAATAAATATTCCATATATCTTTATCATGCGCAAAAGTAAAATACAAGAACTTTGCTGGAAAAATTGAGCGGGGAAATCTGTGAACAAAATTTTAACCCTTTCAACCCTATGTAACTTTAGTAGACTCTACCATGTATTGATATGGATGAGTCCATTATGGTCTACAGTGGTGAAAGGGTTAAGGGTCGAAGAGAGGGTGAGTGAAGTAGGCAGTACTTGTTTTCTCTAATCCTAACTGTGTCTATTGTTATAACGAACATGGAATGTTTTTAACAGATCATCTTAATTAATACCATTAGTTATATTATATATATATAGATCTTTACTTCTACTGATAGCTGTTCTATTGAAGTACTGATAACAGTCAGGTTTTAAACATTATGTTTGATATTTTAGGTACCAGCAGTGCTGGGACGATTGCTGGAGGTGTCATCGGAGGGTTCGCTGTCATCCTCCTCATCATCCTTATTGTGTATTTTGTGGTGTTCAGACGCAGGAGTACCGGCGAGACATGTAAATATCGTACACTAATTAACTGGGTGATCTTGTGTTGATCGTGAAAAGTTGTCTTTTGGATGCTCCTGTAAAAATTCGGACTGGCAGGGCGTAATGATGAAATAAAATATTCCTGACTTTTCACAAATCTCCTGAAGATGAAACCCATTAAGAGTATATATATACATTAGTATGTTATAAATGTTATTGTTATTAAAATTTTGGGGCCACGGTGGCCCAGTGGTAAAGGCGTCTGACATTTCGCTACCACTAGCCCTCCACCACTGGGCAGCGGGTTCGAGGCCTACGTGGGGCAGTCACCAGGTATGGGTTTTACTACCAAAACCTGGCACGTCCTTAAATGACCATAGCTGTTATTAGGATTTAAAAAACAAACAAACCAAACCAATTTAAATTTTAAATTTGTCTGTTTACTTTACCATAGCATTAAATGATAAATATCCCTGTTATAATTAATTACCGGTATGCTATATCTATTATGAAACTGGAAAGCAGAAGTTTTTTTTCAATTTGATGAGCCTTGACTATTTGGAACTAGAATTCTCTTGAAAGCAAAAAGGTTCTAAATAAATTTAACAGTTGCATTTATTTGTGAGTTCATTTTAAGATTTGGTTTTTTTAAGAAAGATAGAAAATTAATGATTCCAATATGTAGTCTTTTAAAATGTTAGATAGAAATTGTCAACACACAGCAGCTGCCAAATATTTAATTGATGTGTTTTGTTTTACTTATTTCAGACAACACGAAAGAAGACGGATCCCCAGAGTAAGTACAGGACACGCACAACAGCAACCACCCACAGAACTACCGTAAAAACTCGTGTCATTTGTGGTGTTTTTTGTGTTGACATAAAGTTTGAAGTTGGGGATGCGCAAATTTCATAGCTATACATTTTTTCAGACTTTTTTCTCGAAAGATCGTCCATTTGAATGGTCCGCCAGCATTTTCAGCCCAAAAAAGTACTGTGCAAATTACTTGGGTTTTTGCGGTAGTTCTAATTACCCTCACTAATGGGCACATTAAAAGAACATGAATAGTAGTCGAGGATTTTGGTCAGTATAATGACTTAATTCTTGCTGTCTGATCTAACAATTTGTTGAACAGGAGAAAAATGCACAGCAACACATAATTTTACCCTAAGTGGCCACTGCTTGTTCATTTTTTGCTGAGGATGTGTTGGATGTTTTCCCATATCTTTTGATTTCGTGAGGAATATATAGACCACATATCAGAATAAACATCCTCGATCCAGGGGTTATGCTCACTTTCGCTCTTTGCACACATAGAATATGTCATAGCAAAGTTGAAGGCACATGGCCAGCTATTTGTTGCTAGGCTGATAAGATAACTTGACTCGTTGCTAGGCTGATAAGATAACCTGACTCGTTGCTAGGCTGATAAGTTAACCTGACTCGTTGCTAGGCTGATAAGATAACCTGACTCGTTGCTAGGCTGATACCTGTCCTGGTCTTAGATAACTTGACTCGTTGCTAGGCTGATACCCGTCCTGGTCTTAGATAACCTGACTCGTTGCTAGGCTGATAAGATAACCTGACTTGTTGCTAGGCTGATAAGATAACCTGACTCGTTGCTAGGCTGATAAGATAACCTGACTCGTTGCTAGGCTGATAAGATAACCTAACTCGTTGCTAGGCTGATACCTGTCCTTTTAAAGATCCCAACAGAGTAGCGACACCCAACTTGAAAGCCATTTAATTTTACCATAATGCAGCTGTCATGGAATTCTTTTGATGTACAACAAAGGATCAACATAGTCTTCTTGTCTCATCCACAAGGTGGTGTACACCCAGCCTTCAATTTTGCTATGACATACTCCAGGGGTGTAGAGAGCAAAAGTGAGCATAACTCCCGGAGTATCGAGGACAATCAGTATATAGCTTTGTATTAGGTACTTTTGTTTTTGATCATTTTCACATTTTATTTAGTTTTTCACTGCTCTGTCACATCATCTAACCCTGAGCTTTGTAGATATTTTATGTTCGCTTTTCCTAAGCTTACTGAAGCTTGTTTCATGAAAATCATGTGTAATGGAAACTAGATACTTTGGTTCTGCCCCATAAAACAAGAATATAATACATGTCACATGTTTTGTTAATGGTGTTTTATTTTCTTGATGTTAACTCGTAAGATATTTACATAATCACTATTAAAGTACACATATCCACAAGGGGAGTGCATTCAGCAATAGAAACCTATGTTTGAAAATATACACAATCTAAAAATTCAGTGTTGAGATCTCCCTGAACACACATTTGAACTCTTTTAATTCAAAGGTTGGAATAGTTCATTATGAAATTCAGGGGTGAATGAGTAAAGGCATGATTAAAGCATGCATTATGTGTTTGCAATGCTATATATATTTATTTTTACTGGTCAGTAATTAATGAAAAATTGTACAATGTTAACACACAGTATAGATTTGGTAGTACGTATACGTCAGCAGTTACAATATCTAAATAGTCAGCCGAGTTTGTAACTGTACTCCGATGTTCTGTTTTAGATTTTAGAGCTGTGTAACTTAAATGTGGCCTCCTATATTTCAAGTTTCTTTCAAACCTAAATATAGTTTAAATTTCATTTTGTTTCAAATTTTCATTTAAAGAGAAATTTACTTTTTGTAAAGACAAGAAAAGGGATAAATATTTCACTGTGTTATATTTTTCCATGGAAATAAAATTATAATTTGATTGTTAACTGTTTCCCATAGGAACGCAGAAAATGGGTAAAGTATTTTACAATTATTTCACTTTACCCTTATATACAAACAGAAATAGTCAGGATAATTGGATCCGGTGTATTAATGAGAACTATGGGGCACGTTTCCAAATATAATCTAGACGCAAGACCCCCGAGATTGTGCTTTGTTAATCTGTAAATGTAACAATTATATACAATTTTATTCTCTAGTATAATCTAGATACTGTTATTATATTAACGCTAGTGTGTGAGATATTACTACATATCTATATATATTCAACGTTTCTGTAATTATTATGGCCCACCATAAAATGTGGGGGGGGGGGGGCATTTTGTTTTGCCCATGTCCCGTCCCGTCCCGTCCCATCCATGAGTGGGGGCATTTATGTCTTGCAGATATTTTCTAGTTTCTGTCAGTGACTATTTATAGTGACCTGAAATACAATGATGTTGTTGATAAGCATATCTGTCTTACGGCAAACATTTCTGGTAATTTGAGTTATGTAAACCGTTTAAGGTTACACTAGAAGATTCTGAGGTGGAAAAATAGCTTAATTTTGTATTGCTTCCATGATTTATTGACTT